>JAODAL010018128.1:0-75642 GCA_025379985.1 Phyllomedusa bahiana
TTCTTATTTTTTACAACTCCAAATCATCATTCCACAAAGGGAAATCGCCCCGCCCCCCCCGATAGAGGAGGGATAAAATTTGACCCATGAAAAGAATGGAAGGCTGATTTCGCATGTGATTCAACTCTTAGGTGCCACGCCATTTTTCCCACTGGACCCTTTTTTAAAGGCCTCCCGTTATATCTCTCCTTTCCCCAGTTAGGACCGCACCCTTCACACCTATTGGGGGTTTTCAGCGGGGAGCCCCGAAGCCTGGGGTTCCTGAGAGCAAGGAACTTCGGGATTTAACAAGCTGTTTTACAAGGCGCAGGGCATGGGTTAGCCATGTACCTCCCCCTTCCCCCCCCTTTTTTTTTCCCCCTTACCCATCTTGTTGTCTGTAACCCTGTTGTTTTGTGAAACCTTCATTTGTCTAGTAAGTTATCACCTATTGTGCTTAGTTTGAAATTTGGGTGCTAACAATTTTACACATTGCATTGCCCTATGCAGAGTTATTGAACTTTTTTAATGCATTATTACAATTGACCCCATGTTTGGGGTTATGAATTTTCACTTATGAAAGAATAATTGTGGGGAAAACCCGCAGTTTTTTTTTTACTCTAGTTATTCCCTTTAAATTTTTTCAATTTTTTAAAATAAAATTACGTTTGGGAAATTTGGGAAAAAAAAAAGGTTTAAGCCCACCTCCCATTTCGTAAAGGGGGAACCCTAGTAGGGGTGGTCCTAACACTAAACCTCTTTTGGGCCTGTTCAGACTACAACAATCAGGTAGTGAAAAGACATACTGAAGACATGTTTTTTCCTCCCCCAGTGTGCACCTAGTTTATTTTTTTAAAAAATGTTTTTGGATGGCAGAGCCAAATTAAGATTTTTTTGTTGGGGAAAAACAACAGGCTGTAAACCGCCTGGAATCAGCATGGATCTATACTAAGATATAAATAATACAAAAGAGGCGTCTAGATGGACCATGTGCTCTTCTCTAACCACATCTTCTGTGTTTCTTGAAGGACATAAAAGTTAAATAAATCTGAGCTAAACAAGAACATCAGATTCTCTTGGCTCCTCCAGGCTGAACATGACCATCTATTCCCTTGGCTCCTTGGGCAAACCGACACTGATTCCTTTGGCTCCCCGGGCTGAACCCAACGCTCTGTTTCCCTTGGCTCCTCCGGGCTGAACCCAACGCTCTGTTTCCCTTGGCTCCTCCGGGCTGAACCCAACGCTCTGTTTCCCTTGGCTCCTCTGGGCTGAGCCCGACCATCTGTTTCCCTTGGCTCCTCCGGGCTGAGCCCGACCATCTGATTCCCCTGGCTCCTCTGGGCTGAGCCCGACCATCTGATTCCCTTGGTTCCTCCATGCTGACCATCTGATTCCCTTGGCTCCTCCGGACCCTCTCCTTCTCGGTATAACGGGCAACTCTCCATTCTCATTGCTCCTATAACATTACTAGGGCCCTGCATTGGTTCCCATGATACATAACTGGACCATACTGGGGGCTGATCTCAGGTTTTCTGCTGCTCATTCATCACTTGGAAGCTCCTGAGGCTCTTTACACAGACACTGGATTCCTCCTATTGTGGATTTTCTTTTCTATCATTGACTTGTTAGTAAAAAGATGATAAAAAATCTAGAGAAGTTTCCCTCTCCGGTCACCAGGTGGAGGATCCCCAAGGTGGGGGTTCTAATATTCTTCTGCTTTTTCTCATTCTGTCTGGGTCCATCC
This sequence comes from Phyllomedusa bahiana, assembly GCA_025379985.1. Taxonomy (NCBI): domain Eukaryota; kingdom Metazoa; phylum Chordata; class Amphibia; order Anura; family Hylidae; genus Phyllomedusa; species Phyllomedusa bahiana. Next base: position 1,724 of record JAODAL010018128.1, read on the forward strand.
TTTTTGGGTCATTCAGGAGAAGGAACGCTGTTGTATGAGAAAAGGAGAAAACTGGATGAACTGAAGGTTCTAGTACTGCAGGCGCCTTTATGGAGAAAGTAGGGGCCCCAAATCCTACAGGGGCCACATCATGTGTGACATACAGAACCTCTGGTGGTAGAGGAGAAGCAGCTTCTGAGAGCCGTCACCACATGGATACAGGGTGTTCCCAACACATCCACAGGATAAATTTCCATAATGTCTGATCGATGAGGGCCCCACCTCTGGGGGCCGCGCTCGGCTGTGTCTGTAGCTCCTATAGAAGTGAATGGAGAGACCCCCTATACATATGTGGCCCCTCTCTATTCATTCCCCTCCTGGATGCAGTGGCCCCATCTCCATGAGGGTCAGGTCTGTGCTCCAGAGGTGAGACCCTCATCTATCAGACATTTATGGGAGACGCTGTGGATACATCAGAAATGTCCATGTTGGGAAAACCCCTTTATGTTATAACTGATGGAAAAAAAATGACCAAAATTGCACAAACCTCCAACGTAAGCTCACCTGAGCGCCGGAATCTTGAGATATCTGCTACTTGAAAACAGCAAGCACAAGAGAGCAGCAGCTAACATGGGGCCTCTCAGGAGAGCACGGTGGTGCCTGAGGGGCCTTTGAAGATCACATGACATCATCGCAGGTCCTTCACCCTCCACTGCTGACCCCACCCTGTCATGTGATTGATCACATGGTGGTGACATCATCACAGGTCCTTCACCCACCACTGTTGACCCCACCCCCTCAGGTGACTGGTCACATGTTGGTGACATCATCGCAGGTCCTGTACTTACCGTGTAGTACACACAGGTCCCGGCAGTCCCTCTAGTGCTCGCTGTTATCAGATTTCCCAGGATTCCAGCGGGCAGGTGAGCTGACATGGGAGGTCTGTGTGGCAATGTCTCCTCTGCCAGCAATGCCTCCAGATTGCACAGGAACATTGGGGCAGATTTATCAATAAACACACAAAAAATAGGACATTACTTACTTAGAAAACACCACCATTTTGGGCCCTGTTCACAGCTCAATGGCTGGACTAAACTGAGCCCAGGGGCAGGCATCTCCAGCCTTATATGCTCCTGGGAAAAAAGCTGACAGGTACAACTGATTGCTGGATAACAACTCAAAGATCCCACTGCTAGGGGAACACTTACATGATATAGACTGCACATTAGCTTGGTACCTGTTTACACCAGCATGCAGAAAAGCCACAGTATAATGCATGGAGAGACTGCACAAATGCAAAAATACCCATTAAACAACCACTCACACATCCTCGGGACATGAGGGGGGGGGTGGCTGCCGGTATTAACAATTTTAATAGATAAACAATACAAAAGGGGTTTGGCAAACTTTGGGGGTGCACCATGCCGGTTTAAACAGCCTTTTAGCGACGCCCAACAAACAGTTTAAGGTGTTTCCGCTTTGCCGGACGAGGTGCAAAAAGCGTCTAAAACCCTTTCAAAAAACACAGGGAAAATTTAAAAAAAAGCGGGGTTTTTTGGCGAAAAGGGAAAGCCAGAATTCTGGCGAAAACGCCTTAAAAAAACCCCTGCCCCTTGTACTGAAAATAACGTGGCAAATCGTCGGTAAAATTTTCATTTGGAGAGAGAAGCCCGGGGGGAGGGGAGAAGTCACTGACCAAATAAAAAAGCTTGTTCTAGGGGAAAACCCAGACACACCCGGCTCCTTAGTGTGGGGAAAGATTCCATGGGGGAAGGGGGCTGCCCCTGATGGAAAAAGATTTTGGGGTTAAATTTTTATCCCTATACAGTGGAGGAGAAGCTGTAATTACCACCCAATAACAGTAAACGGGAATTATGTGGAACAATTTAAGTGAAAAAAATTTTGGCTCAAAGGGGAAATGTTCACACAATCAAATTTTGGGCGCGAAATTTTACATTGTTTTTGCGCTCTAATGGATTTGAGTTTAAAACGCCGAAATTACCCCAAATTCCACAGTTCTCATGGGAAAAACTAGGGTTTACGCCTCCCTCCCCGCTCGTACTGTACGCCCCTGCAATTACCCGTGTGAACATACCCTAAGAGAGACAAAAAAAAATTTGAGAGGCAAAAATACTTCTTTCCCTTTCCCAAGGGCTGACTAAAAAAGATGAGGACACTTGCAAGAAGGGGCTAGCAACAGGAGCTGCAGCATAGCAGCTGCAAGGGGGCCCCTGCAACCTTTGGGGGGGCCCAAAAGCTCCTTTACACATAAAAGACACCGGAATTGGAAATGGAAACATGGAAAATGGAAAAGGAAACCCCCATTTCGTTTTTTTGCCCCGGGGGCCCAAAAAGAACTTCAAGCTACGCCTTGTTTTCAAGCTTTGTACATTTTATATATTTGGGGGGAAAAGCAAGAACATCCCAAGGGGGAAAACCGGGAGGTTCAAGGCTGGCAGGGGCGTAGTTTATGGGGGATGCAGCAGTACCCCCGCTACAGGGCCCAATCCTGGGGGGGCCCCAAAAGGGCCCCTTTTTTCACAAAATTAGACCCGGTTTTTGGAAATAGAACAGGGGGCCAATAGGGCAGTACCCTGTGGGAGCCCTAATAAAAAAAAGGGCCCACGGGATATCCCCAAAAAATAGAAAAGTAATGGGGGGGGGCCCTATTTTGTTTTGGGCGGGTTAGGGGGGCCCCTGAAAGGGTTTTAATAGAGGGACTGATCCCCAGCCAGGGGGGAGGGAGGGGGGGAAATTTTAAATTTTTGCACCGGGGCCCCAAGAACTTGAACTTACCCCTTTTGCAGGCTGGACTAGATTAGAGGGGCCAAAAACCTTGTGAAAAGGAAAAAATCCCAATGGAAAACATGGAGGTTCGGATAACAAAATTGGGTACTTTTGGGGGTGGTAGTAAAAGGGGGGGGAGGCATTTAAAAAATAAGGTTTGGAGGGCTAAAAGGAGGAGGATTAAGAAGAGTATGCAGTGCACATCAATTTTCATACAGGTAAATTTTTTTAAAAAAAATTCAGCCATAAGACTTGAAAATTCTAGTGTTACAGAATAAAAATTAAAATTTGTGGGAATCGCAAAAAAAGGGAAAACTACAGCCCAAGAGATGTTTTTTTATTTTAAAATGGGTTTTCACATTGCAAGAAGACGTCAACTTTTTAAACTACCCGGTGACTTGGGGCAACCCCGGGGCAAAAAAATTGGTCGGGAGTTTCCACGTTTAAATTCATTTTTAAAAATGTCAAACAATCCACATTGTCGGGGAAAAGACAGATACTTTTTGGGTCGGGAAATAAAACTGCCGTGTGCTGTTTTTGTGGTTTCCAAAGACAAAGCTGGTTGCTGGGCTGGAAAAAATTTTCTATGGCTTTGCCCGGAGCAAGGCTCAGGCCATTCATCCAGTTTGGACCCCCAGAATTTTGAATTGGGCCCAGACTAAACAAAAAAACATCGATGTGACCCCGGGGTAGTCATAGACCAGGGTTTTTTTAAAGGCGGTTTTCTGCGTGTCGGGAAATGTTTGCCCTGCCTTGCAGGCATTGGTGAATTTGGGAAAATTTGGGTTTCCCAAAATGCCCCCGGGAAAGGGTTCTGCCACATTTCCTGCTGCTGGGCAAATTTCCCTTTTCTACTGTTTTCCACTTTCCCGACGTTGTTCCATTTGTGACTTTAAAAAGTAAAGGGACCCCAAAAAAAAACTTTCTCGAGTTGGCCCTTTAGAAATTTGCCCCAAAAACCCTGCACTCTACTATGAACTTCGTGGGGGGGAAAGGGAAATTTCTCACATTTGTCTTGTAACAGGGACCCAAGGAGGGGGGGCCCACCCAGAAAAGGTTCATTTTTTTTCCCTTGATGCGGGATCATTTTGCAGGTAATGTAGCACCACACTCATGTGTGAGATGCTGCCGGGATCTCCAAGCCTGGGGGCCCAAAGGGCACTAACGGGATCCCCCTTTTCCCTCCTTTTTAACCCTGGGGCCAAACCTCTTCCCCAACTGAAGGGTAATCAAAACGGGGTTTTCCACCCCTCCCCCTTACCCTTCTCCACTTCCTCATCCTGACCGTCACCGGGAGCCCGGCTAGCCTAAAGCGCTCTACTCTGTGAGTTTAACTGCCCCCCCTGCACCCCCTCGACCTAGAACCACCGCCAAAAGAAGACCTATACAATTGCAAAAACAGTCGGGCTTTCAAACATCCTTGGCGAGAAAGGGCCCTTCGTGTTTTCCCCACCTCCTACTCCTCCTCCATCACTACTGGCCGCAGGTGCCTAACCCCTTTTTTCCAAAAAAATTTATAACCACAATGGTCATGCTGAAAAGGGCACGTCCCGACTGCCCTTTTGGGGGCCTCTTAAAAATTGCCAAGGTTTAGCAGATACCCTTAAACCTTTTTCCCCACTCTCAATGGGTCAACACCAGGGGGTTTCCGCACCACTGTAGTCGGGAAAATTAAAACCATTTCTTTCTGCTTAATGGCTTTTTAGGGTTGTTTCCCCACAATCGTTTGGAGCATTTTGGAGATGGAATTAAGCTTTGTACCCCACGCACATATCAAAACAGTTAACGGGGGGGGGCCCAGTTACGCTGCAATGCTGGCATTCGTGCCGGGGGCGGGGTTAAAATTTCCGAAAAGGTTTTTAAAGCAAAAAAAATCAAGCCTTCTTCAGCAGACAGTCAAGCCCCGGGGAAAGCACTTAAAATTTTTCCCTGCCAACCGGTTTTAATGACTTTGTCCCAGGCAAGGGTGTTTTTAAAGTCTACCCAAATTAAAAGGCCAAGCAAAGAGATTGCCCCCCTTTTGGGCCCGCAAACCCCCCCTTGGGCCTGGCGCCGGTTCTTAGAAACCCAGGCACTGGTCGATCTGAGTGCACAGAGCCATCCACAGCTCTTGACCTATGTTTTGGGACATTTCCCCAAGAAAAATTTAAATTTGGGAAGGGCCCCTTTTTTTTCTTTGGCCACTTGATGCACCTGTAGGGGGTTGGGGATCTGGACTCTGCACCTTTCCCAGCAGAGTTGAAAGAGTGTCAGCCAAACCCAACACCAAGGCATTTGGTTTTCCACCAAATTTCACCCAGTGAGCAGTAGTGAATGAAAATCCCAAATTGACCGTGTTACTTTCCGGGGGTCTGTAGTGAGATGGACTTTGGTGGACACAGATGCAGCCAAAGCGCTGGGGGATTTTTCCGGAAATTTGTGGCGGGCCGGGGCAGGTACAGATTTCCCGGCGAAGAAAAAAGGCCCCGACTCAGCAAATTTAAAATTGGGGGCAAATTTTTTGGGTTTACTTTGGGGAGAACCCATTTTGGGGTCCAACAGGGGGAAAGGGGAAAAAATTTTCCAAGGCCCAAAATCCTGGGGAAAAGCTGCCCTTCAGGGGTTTTTTGGGTGTGGGATTTTGGTTGGGGGAAAAGCGCTTCTTTTTGCTCCCCCAAGTGAAAGGGGTGGGTTGACGGAATGGCTGTTGTCCCCGGGGCAGGGCACACTAGGAAGGGGGGAAAGTGTAGGGGGTGTTGTATGGGGGGAATTGGCCCGACCCTTAAACTGGGGGGGGTGGTTGCTCAGCTCCGGGACATCATATTTTCATACATTTTTGCGGCCGAAAAAAAAAACATTTGTAAAACCAGTTCCCGGGCCCCTTTTGCTAAAGTGTTGTAAAGTGTTTTATCCAGAGGGAAGGCCCAAAAAAACCCCTGAGGTTTGAAGCCAATTTTCCTCATGTTAGGGGGAAAAAAAACCTTCTCACTCCAAAAAACAATTTTAGAATAAATCCCTGGGTCCCCAAAACCCCCTCCAGAACCCGGTCACTCTAAAATTTTATTTTTACCCCCCCCCAGAAATGCCCTCCCCAAACCTTTTTTTTAACTCTGTTAATGAATTTACCCGACCCCAAAAAAAAAAAAATTTTTCCCCTTTGGGAGGAGTTCCACAGTCTCGCTGCCCTTCAGTTAAAAAAACCCTTTCTATGTTTATGAGAAAATTTCTTTCCTCAAGACGTAGAGGATTTCCCCCGTTTTTCTTGAGACAGTCCTGGGGGATAAAATAAAATTTTTTAGCGAATCCCCTTTTAAATTTACCCTTAAAATATTTAAACATATTTATTATGTTCCCCCCAAGCCCTCTTTTTCTAAAAAAATAACCCCCAACCTTAAATAATCTTTCTGGGTTTTTTGCAGTCCCCCCAGTCCCTTTTTTTATTTTTTTTTTTCCAGCTTTTTTACCCGTTCAAGCTCTACAATGTCTTTCCGTGCCTGGTTGCCCAAAAAAATGTACAAAATATTCCATTTGTGGTCTAAAACCCCGTGACTTTTAAAAATGGGGGAAAAAATATTAAACCAAACCCCTTGCTCTCTGCCCTTTTAATACAACCCCTGATTCCCCGTTTGGGCCCTTTGGGTACTTCTGCCCGAAAGCTGGCTGCTTTCAGTTAAGTTTACTGTCCACCAGGATTTCCCCCAAATCCCTTTTTTCCATTTCACTTTTACCCCGTGTTTTTCCCAAATTAAAAAATGTAATAATTTTAATGGATTTTTTCCCCCCCATGTGCAAACCTTGCAAAAATCTGTGTTTTAAAACCCATCTGCCCCCTTCCCCTGCCCCAGGGCCCCCTTTCCCAACCTTTTCCAAAAATTCCCCTTTTTAATAACACATTACCTCTATTTGTGGGGTTCCTTTACAAAAACTTTGTAAACATTTTTCAAAGTTTGATATTCTTTCTGTGTTAAACCCTGTGAAGATCATTAAAAGAAAAAGTTAAAAAGGGTAATGCCCAATACGAGCCCTGTGGTCTCCATAGTAACAGGGGTTTCCCGTCTGAGTATGTACCCTTAATTACTACCCTTTGTTTTCTATCAGTGGAGGGGGAGTTGTTTACCCACTTGCACACCCTTTTTTACCAAATCCCCAAACCTTTTCAATTTTTCTTTACCAACCCTTTTTTTTGTGGAACAGAAACAAATTTTTGAAAAAACTAAATATATGACATCAAATGCCTCACCCCGATCCAGTCCCGGAACTAACCCTTCCCCATAGAAGGCCCGGGTGAGATTAGGTCTGACAGGACCGATCCTTCATAAACCCATGCTGGAATGGGGGTTATACATTTATTTTCAGTGAGATTTTCCCCAGGATAGCACTCTAAAAAACCTTCAAACATTTAACCATAACGAGGTTCACTTACCGGCCCCATATTTTTCCCGGATCACTTTTTTACCCCTTTTTTGAAAATTGGACCACATTTCTATTTCGCCAATCCTTTGGGGCATCCCCGTTATTAAAAAAGCCCCTAAATATTAAGAAAAGGGGGGGTATCTATCACATTACTTAACTTCCTTAGGACACCCCGGGTGAAAAAAACCCTCCAAGGGGCCCGGGGGTTTGTTTTATTTTAAGCTTCCTAAGGCACTTCTTCCTGGGTTAGACAAAAAACATTTTAAAACTGGAATTTTAAATCCCTCTTTTTCTCAAACAAAGGGAAAGGGCATCCTCCTCAGGGAAATACGTGGGGGAAGAAAATTGGGTTTAAAAGGTTTGCTTTTTTTTCCTCGCCCCCTCTATAGTCTCTCCCTCAGTATTTTTTTTTAAAGGGGCCCAAAATTTTCCTTTTTAATTTTTACTTTTTTATATATTAAAAAATATTTTGGGGGGGTTACTTTTTAATTTTTTTATGGCAAAACGTCTTTCCCTTTTCCAGCTTTGCTTTCCTTAATTCAATTTTTTTCATATTTTATTTTTTTCCTTATAGCTTTTTAGTGCCCTTCACAAACCCCCCTTTTTAGTAACTGAAAAAGCTTTCTTTTTCTTTTTTATTGCCTCCTTTTTCATCTCATTTTTGAAACCCCCAAAGGGGTTTTTTCCTATTTCTAATTATTTTATTTTCCATAAGGAAAAATACCTCTCACAAATGGGGGCCTAAGGGTGGGTTTTTAAAGATCTCCCAAATTTTTTTTTTTCTGTATTTTTAACAAAACCCCTTTTCCCATTTAATACGGGGTTTGGGGCCCCCCTAAGCAGAATAAAATTTTAGTGTTTTTGTTTGGTCCCTACAAAAAAATCCCATTGAAAGGGTAAAAAGGAAGTTTATTTTTTTTTACTATTCCCCAGGTCCCCCCCAAACCCGAATCCTTTTTTACTTGTCAGGACTATTTTGCAATATTTAAATCTAGTAGGGACCCTTTCCCTCTAGTCAGTTCCTGCACCCTTTGGGAAAGGTAATTACTTTAGTTATAGACAAAAAAAATGTTTCAGGTTCCCCCAATTTTAATTTTTGGGTAGTTAAAGATTTTAAAATCGCCCCAAAAAACAACCCTTTTTCTGATTAGTTGCTTTATCTATTTTCCCCGAACATTTTCTTACATGGGTTTTGTTATATTTGGGGGCCTATAGAAAAAACTCCCCTTTTTAGAATTATATTTTTAAATTAAAAACCTTTCCAAAGTATATTTACCCAAAATGATTTCCCCCCTGTTTTATTACCTGTCCATATCTTCCCCGAGTGTGAGGAAATACACCTTTCCCCCCCTTTTGGATTTTTCGGTCATTCCCAAAAGGGCTGCAAACCCGGGAAGTTAAAATTCCCAATCGTAGCTTCGGGCAGCATCGACAGCAAAAGGAACCCCTTAGGCTTGGAAATGGCGGAGGAGCAAAAGGGTGTCACGGGGGTTGGAAACCCCGGACCTGTGTGGGGTTTTTTTTCCAACGACCCAATTTCCCCATTTAAATTTATGCTTTTCCCTTTCATGTTTTTGTTTTATGCCGGGGGGGCTTAAAAATCTTTTCATTTTTTTTTCCCCGTGAAGCATTGACAGCAAATCCGGCCATTTTTGATGTCCGTCGGCAATTTTGAAAGGGTTGATCGGAAAAAAGGGCCCCGGGCTTCACAGGGCCTTGGGCCCCCTTTGACTGTGAAAAACCTTTTTTACCGATGTTCCTGCTGTCACCACTGACCATTGCTGGTGGAGTAATGTCAGTGGACTTGTGTGACCGCCCTCTCCCTTACTGAGGCTGGACCCGCACTGACACCACCCGATCATCCTACTCCTCCACTGATGATGTGCTTGCTAGCTGCTGCTCAAAAGACCACGTTGGATCCACAATGTCAGCATCATCACAGGTGACTTCCTTTTCATCACAGTCTACATCCTTAAGCTGCAAGCTAGAAGCCACAGGCACTGCTCGGCATTGCTGACTGCTCAGCATTTCTGCCGACGGACCAAATTCCTTCTCCTCCTCTGAGGGCATCAGCGATTGGGCCTCTTGATCTTTTAAAATGGCTTCTGACCCCAACCACATTGTGTGATTAAAAAGCTCTTCAGAATATGGATTATTTGGAGTGGCCTGTACATTTGGTTGTGACATTTGGCCCCTGTTTGCTTCAGGTTGGACTGATGATGATGACATTTGTGGCCTGACAGCCCTGCGACTAACGTTGTGCTGTCTGGGGCACTGGAAGGAGTGCCTTGTCTTGTACCTCAATCTCACAATAACGCACTGGTATATTTCAGTGTTATGTGGACTTAAAATTAGAATCTATGAACCTGTTCCACTGGGGGTCATAGATTTAGTGCTTTCTAGCTACAAAGCGAAAATTCAGGCTCAGGTAAACCACTTTTAAGTTGGTCTACCTGTTCCAGCAGTAATGCGCCTGGTTTTGCCGTACGAAAGACATAAATGTGTAGAATACTACGGTTGTAGTGCAACACGCCTCCAGGATGCCCCCTGATCTCAGGCACATTACAAAGTGCCATAGACGCTTTATAATGCACCTAATTTTGGAGTGCGCCTGCTCATACATCGAGCGCACAGGGCTGTGCCAGTGTTTGGGCTGAAAGTATGCCAGACTACTGGCGCAGCCCCATACATACATGTCACCCTATATTTTTCTTTTGGAGTATTGGCTTCTTCTTGGAAGAGTGGCCTTTCAGCCCATGTTAATACAATACTCGTTTCACTATAGATAATGACACATTCTTACCAGCTTCTGCAGCGTCTTCACAAGCTCTTTTGCTTTTGTTCTTGTGTTAATATGCACATGTCAGACCAAAGCACATTCATCTCCAAGACACAGAACCCATCTCCTTCCTAAGTGGTGTGATGGGTATAATTGTTTGTAAAGATGAATGAGGCACATTCAGGTATCTGTAAATTGCACCCAAGGATGATCCAGACTTGTGCAAGACCACAATTCTCTTCCTGATATCTTGGATGATTTCTTTAAACTTTCCCATGATGTTACACACAGAAGCAGAAGTCTGGTGTGCAAAAAAATACATCCACAGGTGTGTTTTTAATTAATTCAGAAAGCAATAAAAATGCCTTTAAAAATTCTCTCTCTCATTATTCCGGCATTTGAGAAATATAAATAATTTTAGTTCCTAGGTTAACTAAAACGGGTAAGGATTATTCAGTGTATGTAAACTTCTGGTTTTCAACCATATAGCTTCCACTGATGTGACTTCCTTGCGGTCGCGGCCGTGGTGCAGCATAGTACAAAATTGGAAGGCAGGAATGTAGTAAGGGACAGGCAAAAAGGTAAGGGCAAACAGTTGACAACATACTCAGGAGAAACGTGAGGTCTGGTACACGGAAATAACAGTATAGCACAACAATACTCTAACTCCACCAAACAATACCAATGGACTAGCGGAGTGTTCAGGGAGAAGGAAACAGGAAATAGGGTCAACGCCCAGTGATTAACCAATCACCAGCGCGCTGGCCCTTTAAATGTCACAGAGCCACCGCCCACCCTAAGGAGTGGATACGCACACGCCGGCATAGGGCAGAGAACCACAGTGTAGCAGGAACATAGAGAGTTAAGTACACAGGGACCAGGGAAACAGAAGCACATGCGCTCCCACGGCCCGTGACAGGTACACTTGACCCTCGAGGTGGAGTGTTACATGGCAAAAGTTCAATTGGACAATCATAAGGCTTATGTGAAGTGTGAGCCTTTGCTTTCTTTTTAGAAAAGATATCTGTGAAATCCTCATAAAGGGTAGGAAAGCCAGGAAGGAGGACGGGTTGGCAGACTGGACAGGACGAGGTGGCGAGTGAAATGAGGCGAGACACTGATGTCTCTAACAGGAAATCTCGCCTGTTCTCCAATTAAGCACCGGAGCATGGGCCCATAACCATGGGAGATCCATGAGTACGGCGCTGATGGACTGGTGGTGAACCAAAAAGGAAATCTGTTCCTTATGGAGAGCAACAACTTGTAGAAGCAGATGCTCTGTGCGGTACTGGATAGAGCCAGCTTGAAGAAGCAAAGGCTCTGTGTGGTACTGGGTAGAACCAGAAAGGACCTCTTTGTTAATAGAAGGAATCATCAAAGGCTTCTTCTAGCGAGATGCACGGAGGTGATGGCGGGACACCGAAGGTGAATGTATGAAGTGGCCGGCAGAGCCCGAACTCAGGAATGCAGAGGTCACAAAACTGGTACCAGATGGAGCAAGAAGGATCAAGAGAATATTCAGTTGTTGAGAGGAAAAGTCTTCACCTATAGTCACTTAACCCACTAGTCACTTAACCCACGGACAGACCAGACAGTCTCTCAGGAAGTGCTTCTTACCCCTGCATAGAAGACACGAGATGAGACCTCATCTGTGGGTGTATTCTTTCACAGATACATGGACCTTCTCCAATTGCATGGTCTCCTCACACAACACTGCAGGAGGAGGTAGCAGAGGCCTCCAGAATATCGGAGCCAGACAGAGCAGTCTGCATGGCCAAGATGAGTCTTTCTGCTGGCGAAACTCTTGTTGCCTTTTTGTGAGCCAGATGTCGATTCTAGTGATCAGAGAAATAAAATCATCCCGAATAGTGGGAAGGTCCTGGCCAGCCAGTTTATCCCTAGTATTCTCCACAAGATCTACCCAGGAGGCTGCCAAAAGAGCCTGAAGACATGGTGTGGAACTGTATGGTATATTGCCCCATTGTGGAGTTGCCTTGTTGTAAGCAGCGCAAAACTGATGCAGCCGAGGAAGAACACACAGGCTCTTCAAGGACCTTCCAGAAGATCCCCATGAGCTCCTGCAGTTTAAGTGCCAATTGATCCCCTCGCTTCCAAAGGGGTGTGCATGCCAAGGCTACTCCAAAGAATAGGCTAACGATGATTGCCAACTTTGCTCGGTTGGTGGGAAACTGATGGTGGGAATCTTGGGATTCCCATTGTAACTAGGTGGAAGTGGCATGTGCAGGCTTGGATTAGCAATAGCAAGTGAAGGCAGAGCTACAGCAGGAGCAGCTATAAGAAGGCACGCCACAATGTTCTCAAGCATGTCGAAAAGCTGTTCCTGACACGTTTTGTTGAACTATTTCAACTGTGAGGTCATGGACGTCAGGCAAAGGCACTTTTGTGGGATCCATGGCCAGTTATATTGTAATGTCAGTAGGTGTTGGATCCGCTGGGTCTCTGTGAGAGATAACTATAACCATGCCAGGGAGCGGAGTCTAAGGAGCCCCCCGGTATTCACCAGAGCCCACCACAATGCAAGATGGACTTAGCTGCGGTCGCTACCTTTGAAGTGGGCACTCATGTTGACATCCAAAGGACTAACAAGGTACAAAAGAAGCAGGCAGAGACGTCGCCGGGTCACAGGCAATAAAGTCAGGGCAAGTGGCAGGCAGAATGCAGTCAGAGGTACAAAAGCAGGAGGTCAGAACCAGGAAATACAGAACACGGGTTACAAGCACAAGACTAATGCAGGAACACCCAGACAAACCATGATAGGCTCTTGGCAAAGCTTGTTTGTGCACACTGGCCCTTTAAATCTGAGAGGACCAGCACACATGCACTAGGGGGCAGCAGAGAACAAGAATCAGCAGCAGAAGGCATAACCTGGTGTCTCAGGAAGGAGAGCATGGGACTAGTGTGTGAGGAGTTAAATGTAAGGCTGGATCTGGGGAATGGGAGCATTAACATGTCTGCGGCCTGGCGCACGGACCATGACAACAGTATACATTTTAGACATTGTACATAGTGCTGTCAAGATGTCTCAGTGACTTTGGCGCAACTGAGCCCTTTAAAAATGCTGGTAAGTGCCACACCTTTAGTCAGAAAATTTCACTCAGTGCAAGCAATGATTTAATCTCAGCCATAGGAGAAATCACTTTAAATATCTGAAAAGGATGGATACCTCTAAAAGAGCAACTGAAAAATATACTAACGAAGTGGTGTATAGGTATAAGGGGGATGAGTGATAAAACACTACCCATAAAGATGAAGAAGAGCATAGTGAATAATTAGGATGGATTTATAGGGGGCCTACTAGTTTTTGGAATCCCATTCATAACAAATCTTCATCCCAACAAATAATGGAGCACACATAGAAAATGTAGTTGGTTCCCAAACATGAACTGATAAGGGGGGAATATCTCTCCTTGAGGAGAGCTACCAAAAATTGATTGGTGTGGGGATTTATTTGCCTTTCAAACATCACAAACTCAGACCTCATGAACTAAACAAGTTAAGAGATGCTGTGACTGCATAACTATCCTAACGAAATTCGTGAAATTTTATAGCGCCATGACTTGCCTGATGAAGTGAAAATTAAAACACACACTGGTGTACTATAAAGATACTTTGCTCTTGCTAAACAGGATGCTAAAGAGCTAACAGCTTTAAACATTGTTAACGCTACTGATCCTGGTCATCAACAACTGCCAAATATGCCGCCTGGTATAGATGATACTATCTCCAAAATTGTAAATCATGTCAACCCACATTTTTAGAAAAATGCTGAACTTTTGCTGAACAAAATGTTACAGAATAATAATATTGCTAAGTGGAGTGATAAGAGTGAGTGTTACGAGTAGCGCCGCAGCCCATGAACCGGGCTGCGGGCGCACTCGTGCCCCGGCTTGTCCCTCTGTGCCCGCAACGGGCAGCGCCGCGATCCGAGGCCACACTCGCGGCCGCAGGCGTCTTCTCTCCCCGGACCACGCTCCTGCTTCTGCTCCCGGCCGGTTTGCCCGTCCCCGCGCGCCCCGTCTCTGTCAACTTTAAAGGGCCAGCACGCCGCTAATTGGGAACACCTGCCGCTGACCCTATATTAAGGCTCCACCTCTTCCTGGTCTTCTCCAATTCCATAGTGCCTGTATCTATGCGAGGAAGCCTTCTAAAATTCCGGTTAGCCTTCTCCGTGTACCAGTCCCGTTTGTGCACGTCCTCCGACTACGAATCTTCGCTGCCTGCCCTGACCTTCTGGCCTGTCCCCGACTACGAGTTCACTTGCCGATTCTGTACCGCATCGCACCTCGGCTACCGCTGCAGGGGTAGTGACCTGGTGGAATTCCGCCGCAGCAAGTCCATTCCGCTTTGCGGCGGGCTCTGGTGAAAACCGGGACCCACTTAGACTCCGCTCCATGTTGTGGCCCATACCATCACCTGCGGTGGCCCAGTGGATCCACTACTCCCAGTCGTTACAGTTGGAATCGGCCATGGATCCCGCCAAGGTGCCGTTACCTAGTGTTGCCGATCTCACCACCATCGTGGCCCAGCAGACTCACAACTGTGCAACAAGCTCAGCAACTGCATCAGCTGTCCGTTATGGTGCAGCAATTCCTTTTCGCCAAGTCACGCCAGCCACCGTCCTCTCCGCAGTTCACGTCTTCGGCTGTGGCGACCGTCGGCCCTAAGCTCCGGTTCTCGCTACCGACGAAATTTGATGGGGACGCTAAATCGTGCAGGGGGTGCGTCACGCAATGCTCCATGCACGTGGAACTTATGACCAGTTTCCTACAGAGCGCTCCGAGGTGGCTTTCGTGGTCAGTCTTCTCTCTGGGAAAGCCCTGGCCTGGGCCACTCCACTTTGGGACAGAAGCGACCCAGTGACGTCCGACCTCCAGGCTTTCCTGGCAGAGTTCCACAACGTCTTCGAGGAACCTGTGCATGCCTCAAACACCAAGACGGCAATTTTGAATCTGCAGACCCTTTTGAATCTGCAGACTCCTCCGTTGGGGACTATGTGGTGCAGTTCCGCACTTTAGCTTCGGAACTCTCCTGGAATGAGGCGGCCCTGTGCGGCACATTCATAAAGGGGCTCTCCACTCAGGTAAAGGATGTGCTGGCGTCGCGGGATTTACCCCCTTCTCTGGGTGAACTTATCCATTTGGCCATCCGCATCGACGTGCGTTTTCGTGAAAGGCAGGAGGAACTCCGACAAGAACGCGAGCCCTTCCATAACCGCCGTCTGCCCCGTCTGGCCCCGGTGTTCCAGAGACCTCCTCTACCACCCCCGCAAATTGCTTCGGAGGAGCCTATGCAGGTGGATAGAGCTCATCTGTCCCAGCAGGAACGTGCGCGATGACGGGAGAAGAACCTCTGCCTATTTTGCGCCAGTCCGGAGCACTTTCTTCGAAACTGCCCACTATGTCTGGAAAACGCGCGCACCTAGGCCACGTGGGAGAGGCGTCCCTAGGTGTGAATGGTTCCTCTCCTCGTTTGACTATACCCGTACAAGTTGTGACTGAGTCCGGAGTGCAAATCCAAGTGGCCGCTTTTCTGGATTCCGGGTCCGTCGGGAATTTTATGGACACAGCCTTGGTGACGAAGCTTCGTCTTCCGCTGACTCGCCTGAAGAAGCCGCTGGCCATCTCCTCTGTAAGCGGAGAACTCCTGAGGGACTCCATCCAATTCCGCACTGAGCCGGTGTTTCTGCATGTCGGGGAGCTACCCAAGGAGAAAATCGTGTTTTATGTGCTTCCCCGCTCCTCTTCAGTGATCCTGTTGGGGCTGCCATGGCTGCAGTACCATGCCCCTACACTGGACTGGAAAACGCGTTGGGGGCCAGACTGTCACTCCCAATGTCTGGTTGCACCTCGCCCGCGGCCTCCCACTTCTCCATCAACGCCATCGGAATCCCTGCCAGGCCTACCTGCAGAATACCAAGACCTTGCAGATGTTTTCTCTGAAAAGCAGGCAGAGACTTTACCTCTACATCGTCCCTACGACTGTCCCATTGACCTGCTACCTGGCACGAGCCCTCCTCGTGGCAGGGTTTATCCGCTGTCGGTTCCCGAGACCGAAGCCATGTGGCAAAAATTAAAGAGAATTGAAAAGGGCTTTATTCCAAGTCTACTCCCCCAGCCGGTGCGGCTTTTTTTTGGAGAAAAAGATGGCTCCCAGCCCCCTGTTTTGTGACCGCGGGTTAAAATAAATCCCATGAAGAACTATTACCCGTTCCCGCAGATCACGGGGCTTTCATCGGTCCGCGGGCCAAGATTTTCTCCAAATTGGATTTCGTGGGGCCTAAAATTAAACCCCCCGGGAGGGGAGGTGGAAGACAGCGTTTTCACGTACACGTCCCGCACTGACGGGGGGCCACTGTAATGGGGTAGACTAATCTCCATTGCGCTCACCTCTCAATCAGGAACGAATCAAGCATAAATGACCACAAGACAGTTCCACCCCCCCAAAAATTCACGCTGATACCCCTTTCCTTCAATAATAAAAAAGGAAATACCCGGGAAGGAATTGTTTTTCCTAACAGATTATTCTAAAAAACACTAAAAAAATGCTCACCACTGTCCCCAGCAGTACAAAAAGAAAATACACTCCTAAGGAAATGGACCCCGTGCAACAACAAGAACCAAGTATTATAAAAACTTTAATATGATTTATTGGGTAAAATGCTTACATAAACAAAATTTTATAACCAGGACTATGACATACACATAAACAGTTAGAAAAAAAAAAGGGAAAAAATTTGGAAAAAAATTTCACACTTAGGGATTTTTCAGGCCCCAGGAAAGGAGGGAAAATGGGACACAGCTCAACCCAGGTTGACCCCAAGCTATGAACACAGATTAGTCCTGGCTTGGTGCTTTTGGGGCCAAATCCCCGCCCCGGTATGATGAGGGGGGGACATGATTGTTTATGAGGTTGTTCTTTATCTTCCCACAAGATGGCAAATCCGGACTGCGCTTTGCTGGGGGCAAATCAATAAAAGGGTTTTTGTGGGGGGTCGTGGTTATCAGGTATCCGGGACAGCGCATATAAAAACCCGGGGCCTAAATAAAGGGCCCATGTTATTAAAAACTCAGTAATTAAACAGTCAAAGGTTTGGGGTGGGGGTCTCCAACCAGCTACAAATTCTCTACAGGGAGAGGTGGGGGGTGGTATTTAAGCCAAGGAATTCTGGACTTCACAATTTTTAAAAAATGGTTTAAGATTTTAAATTAAAAAAATTTAATTTTCAGGTACTAATTTTCAGGTTTTTAAAACCTGACGGGCCCTTTTTAGTTTTTAGAAGCCCTTTGGCTTGTGCAACGCCCCGGCAGTCTTTCAAGAATTTTTTAACGAAATCTTTCGGACCTTCATATTCCCCGGGTATAATATACCTGGATGATATTTTGGGGTTTTTCGCCCGACTTAAAATCCCCCCCGTCTCCATTTTGCGCCAGGGTTTTAGGACGTCTCCTGAGAACCCCTTGTATGCAAGCTGGAGAAGTGTCAGTTTTTACGGTTAGCTTACCCTTCCTTGGGTACTCTCTTTGCCAAGGGATTAGATGGACCGGCCCAAATGTTGCCCTCCCGCAGTGGGCCTCGTTCGGTCGGGTTTGGGCCAACCAGCGGTTTTTGGGAAATTCGCAATTACTACCCCCAGTTTATCCCTCCTTTCGTCGCTGGTGGTCCTTTGTGGCCCTAAGAAGTTCGGTAATCCTAAAGTGTGGCCACAGGCATCTGAAGACGCATTCTCCCAGCTCAAGACAGCTGTCATGGGGGTCGCGGGCACCACTGCCCCTCACTTACCCGTCCACGCTCCGGTGTACGCTGATCCTGCCCGTCCCGGCCGCCGCGCGCGTACCCGCTCCTTAGGGCGCGCGCGACGGCTGGTCTGGATTTAAAGGGCCAGTGTCCCGGTAATTGCTATATTGCCAGGCGCTGGTCCTATATAAGGTATACGCCCCCAGCACTCTCTGCCAGATTGTTGGTGTGCATTCAGTGTCTTTAGAGAGTGTTGGAGTCCGTATTGATTACCCGTGTACCAGCGTTCCGCTACTTTTTCATGACCTACCTGTTTGCCGCCTGCCCTGACCGTCTGCCTGTCTCTGACCACGAACCTCTGCCGCCTGCCCTGACCTCCTGCCTGTCCCTGACTACTCTTCTGGATTACGACTCTGTACCATGCAGTACCCCGGCCGCCATTGCAAGCAAGTCACATCAGGGGTAGCGACCTGGTAGCCTCAAGCCGCAGCAAGTCCATCCCGCTTTGCGGCGGGCTCTGGTGAATACCGGGGGCTACTTAGACTCCGCTCCCTGGCGTGGCTTAACTATCATCGCTTGCGGGGGTCCAGCGAATCCACTGACCCCTGACCGTACAATCTGGCCCTGGATTCCGCCAGGGTACCTCTGCCCGACCTCCGGGATGTCACGACGGCTTTTCGCCCAGCAGAGCCAATGTATTGACCAGCTAGCGGCCTTGATGCAGAAGCTGGCGGCCCGTCTACCTACCTGCTGCCGCCGCCGCACCGGCATCCCTTGCTCCGGCGTCCATTGCTCTACCTGCTCCGGCTTTCGGACCCCCTCTGCATCTGCCGCCCCCCCTCACGTTTCGATGGAGACCCAAGAAATGCCGTGGGTTCATCAGCCAATGCTCCATCCCCCTCGAGATGATGGGCATCAATTCCTACAGAGCGTGCCAAGGTGGCCTTCATAAAACAGCCTCTTGTCTGGAGAAAACCTTGGCTTGGGCCACGCCACTGTGGTATCGAGGGGATCCTTTGACAGCCGACCTCCAAACCTTCTTCCGGGGGTTCCGCACGGTCTTTGAGGAACCTGGCCGTACTTCTTCGGCTGCTGCAGCACTTCTCCGGCTTCGTCAGGGCGACACCATGGTTGGTCAGTATTCTGTGCAGTTTCGCACTCTTGCTTCGGAGCTGGACTGGAAAAACCAAGCTTTGGTGGCGACTTTCTGGCAAGGTCTCTCTGGACGAATCAAGGATGAGCTCGCTGCTCGGGATCTACCAGCTGCCCTGGATGAGTTAATCCACTTAGCCACCCGAATCGATATTCGGTTCGCCGAAAGGCAACAAGAGCTCTGCCTTCAACGGGAGGTCGTCCGTCCATGCCGTCTACCCCGCTTGGCTCCTACTTTCCAGCGACCACCTCTTCCTCCATCGATGGTTCCCGAAGAAGAACCTATGCAGATTGAGAGAGCCCACCTGTCCCAGGAGAAACATTCACAGCGTCGTCAGAAACAGCTGTGTTCTATTGTGGCGGTTCTGGCCATTTTATTGGGGACTGTCCGGTGCGCCCGGGAAACTTCCGCACCTAGGGCTCGTAGGAGAGGCGATCCTAGGTGTCAGAGCGGCCTCTCCCCGTCTGACCATGCCCGTATTTGTTTGTTTTTCTCCGGACAGCACCTTTCAGGCCACTGCCTTTATTGATTCAGGATCTGCAGGAAATTTCATAAGCCATGAACTTGTGACCAGGTTTCGTCTCCCAGTGACTCCGTTGCAAAAACCCTATGTTCGTCACGTCGGTCATGGGAATCCAAAGGACGCTTTTCCGCTTCCGACTGCTCCCCTCACTTGCAGTTTTGGGGCCCTTTCAAAGGAACTTTGCAACTCGTCGGGGGAAAAAATTTTTCCCTGGGCCTCCCGTGGTTGCAAGACCATACCCCGCCCTTGAACTGGGCAGGGTGAAGTTTGCTTGGGGGTTTTCCGGTGTTCTCCTTGCCTTCAAGCCCAACCTGCTCCCGGCCGCCCTCTAAAATCTACCAACTCCACCTGACCTCCCTACCCAAAACAGGGACTTTGCCGCTTTTTTTTGGAAAGAAGCCGAAATTTTCCCTCCGCCCCGGCCTTATGATTGTCCCATAGATCTCAACCGGGCTGTACTCCCCCCCGGGGCCGGGCCCTTCCCCTCTCCCTCCGGAGACTAAGGCTATTTCAGAGTATATCATTGAAAAACCCCTTTTAAAGGCTTCATTTCTAAGTCCTCGTCCCAGCAAGAGCCCCCCTCTTTTCGTGGAGAAAAAAAGACGGGTTTTTTTTCCGGCCCTGCATCGCAGGGGGTTTTAAATAAAAATTAGGGTAAAAAAAAACCTTACCCTCTCCCCTTGATCTCAGAACTTTTGACCCGGGCGCTGGCGCAAGAATTTTTTTTTCCAAGCTGGATCTACGGGGTGCTAAAACCCAAAAATTCTATTCGAGAAGGCGATGATGGAAAACAGGTTTAATACACGGGAGGGCCACTTCGGAATCTTTTTTATCCCTTTTTTCGGTCTCTGAAACGCTCCGTGTGTTTCAGAACTTTGTCAAGAGTTTCCCCCGGGACTACTCTAGTCTGTGTTATTGTTTATTTGGGGAATTTTCTAATTTTTTCCTGATCTTGAAACTCATTGCCACCATCCCCCAGACCCTTCGGCGCTCCGCACCCCTCAGCTTTTTCCCAAAACCGGAAGTGTCTCTTTAAAGTAAAAGGGTTAACTTCCAGACAAACCCTGTACGGCTTCGTTGATCAAACTCTTTACAGGTTTTTTCGTAAAGGTCCCGGCCCCCTTTTGGGCCGGGGATAATTTTTTTTCCCCCCATACATTTTCCGCTTCAAGGTCCCAAAATTTTCCAAAAACTCCAAAAATTGGGAATCTCCAAGAAACAAAATATTTTGATCCATATTTACTATTTTGCCAAGGAGCGAACCCTGTTTTTTTTTCCACCCCTCAAAAACTTGTCAAATTATTCCCTAAGATTTCTTTTCCCCTTCTTAATTATGGAGAGGCGAATTTTACTGAAGGTTGTTGGGTCTGAGAGCATGGTGTGAGTTTTAGCAGGACATGTTATGAGTGTTCGCGCGGAAGGGGGAGTGGGTTTTATGTGGATTCTCTGATGGCTAATTGGTGAGCACCTGAACGGGGTGTTTACCTAACATGATATAAAAGGAAGTGAGCTCAGACCACATGTGATTGGACCTCTAAGCCTTGATAAAGCCAGGTTAGCTGGCGAAACATGTCGGCGAGGTCAGATATGACGTTTTAAATTGTGATCTCTCACCTCTGTCTACAAGTGTCACCTGCTGCAGACGGTGTCACAAGGGGGCCTTATTTGTTCTGTGTCCATGAGATTGGGGATGACTGCCCAAGTAGTTGGCTTGGGATCCCTTACTGAAGCTAGTACTTTTGCTATAGATATAAGGCTCCCCTGTTATAGGTGGGGTTCCATCAGACTTGATAATAGAAAGGGAGTTATTCCCTCTCTCAGAAGCAAAAAGGGTTAAATGATGAGGTTAGAGATCAGGTTTTTAAATAGTGTGTATAGAGGTAAAGAGTTAGATATAATTAAAGTTATGATTTAGTGTTTAACAGATAGAGAACAGATAGAGTTTAAGATTGCCTATGTCAAAATATTAAATATAGCAGTAACAAGTTGGGCCCTAAATACATGGGTCCTTTTGTGGTAGTTCGGCGACTGAACCCAGTATCCTACAAGCTCCGCTTCCCCCGAACGCCTTCCATGTCTCTCTCCTCAAGCCGGTGGTGCTGAACCGCTTCTCCCGTCGATCTGTCTCGCCTTCTCCTGTTGCTAATACGGATAACATCTTTGAGGTCAAGGAGAAGACAGTGAGGGGGAAGCGGTTCTTCCTTATTGACTGGAAGGGCTTCGGTCCGGAGGAGCGTTCGTGGGAACCGGAGGCCAACCTGTCTTCTGACCTCCTCTCTAGGTTCCGAAAAAAGAGGGGGAGACCTAAGGGGAAGGGGGTTATGTCATGGGGGTCGCGGGCACCGCTGCCCCCCGCGGCTGTTCCCCTGCCCGCAGTGGGTCTGGCGCGGGTGCACGGCTGCCTGCGATCGACCCCCTGCTGCCCGGGCGCCGGCTCACTTACCTGTCCACGCTCCGGTGTACGCTGATCCTGCCCGTCCCGGCCGCCGCGCGCGTACCCGCTCCTTAGGCCGCGCGCGCGACGGCTGGTCTGGATTTAAAGGGCCAGCGTCCCGGTAATTGGTCTATTACCGGGCGCTGGTCCTATATAAGGTATACGCCCCCAGCACTCTCTGCTAGATTGTTGGTGTGCATTCAGTGTCTTTAGAGTATTGGAATCCGTATTGATTACCCGTGTACCAGTCCGTTCCGCTACATTTCCTGACCTTACATGTTTGCCGCCTGCCCTGACCATCTGCCTGTCTCTGACCACGAACCTCTGCCGCCTGACCTCCTGCCTGTCCCCGACTACTCTTCTGGATTACGACTCTGTACCACGCAGTACCCCGGCCGCCATCGCAAGCAAGTCACGTCAGGGGGAGCGACCTGGTAGCCTCACGCCGCAGCAAATCCATCCCGCTTTGCGGCGGGCTCTGGTGAATACCGGGGGCTACTTAGACTCCGCTCCCTGGCGTGGCTTAACGATCATCGCTTGCGGTGGTCCAGCGAATCCACCGAACCCTCACAACAGCCTTTGCCTCAGCTCCCATCCTGTCTTGTCCAGACGCCGAGAAACCGTTCTTCCTGGAGGTGGAAGCGTCCTCTGTGGGGGTAGGGGCTGTGCTCTCCCAGCGGGACTCCAAGGGTAAGACAGTCACTTGTGGGTTCTTTTCTAAAACGTTCTCCCCAGCTGAAAAGAACTACACTATTGGAGACCGAGAGCTGTTGGCCATCAAATTGGCCCTTGAAGAATGGCGCCATCTGCTTGAAGGGGCACGCCACCCGTTTACCATCTACTCAGACCACAAGAACCTCACATACCTTCAGACCGCTCAGCGCCTTAATCCCCGGCAGGCCCGTTGGTCGCTCTTCTTTTCACGGTTCTATTTCATGATCCATTTCCGCCCGGCCGAGAAAAATATCAAGGCCGATGCCCTGTCACGGGCT
Organism: Phyllomedusa bahiana; assembly: GCA_025379985.1. NCBI lineage: Eukaryota > Metazoa > Chordata > Amphibia > Anura > Hylidae > Phyllomedusa > Phyllomedusa bahiana. Next base: position 24,518 of record JAODAL010018128.1, read on the forward strand.
TCGGACGTCGTGGGGGAGGAGTCGCCTCCTTGTCACATTATTCCTCCCGACCGTCTGATCACCGCGGCCCCGGTGGATTTGCGGCAGATACCTCCGGGCAAGTCCTATGTACGTCCGGCGCTAGGGAATCCTTAAGTGGGGTCATGGCTCTCGGATTGCCGTTCACCCGGGAGTTCGAAAGATGGCGCAGCTCATTGGTCGTTACTATTGGTGGCCTGACCTAGTCAAGGATGTGAAGGATTTTGTGGACTCGTGCTCCTCGTGTGCCCGCAACAAGACACCCCACCTTAAACCTGCAAGGTTGCTTTTGCCTTTGCCCATTTCAGACCACCAATGGTCCCACATTGCCATGGACTTTATCATGGATCTTCCGCTGTCGGCAGGTAGTACAGTCATCTGGGTCATTGTCAATCGGTTCTCCAAGATGGCACACTTTGTACCACTGCCCGGGTTGCCATCCGCGCCTCGTCTTGCGATCGTCTTCTTCCTGCATGTCTTCCCCTTGAATCGCCTTCCTCGTCACATTGTGTCAGATCGCGAGGCTCAGTTTGTCTCCAGATTCTGGCGGTCCCTCTGTTCCCCAGCTTAAAGTGGACCTGGAGTTCTCCTCCGCTTACCATCCGCAGACTAACGGGCAGGTAGAAAGAATCAACCAGATCTTCTAGAATTATTTACACCACTTTGTGTTGGCCCAGCAAGACGATTGGGCAGGCTTGTTACCCTGGGCAGAATTCGCGTACAACTCCCTAGACTCGGATTCTACGGGCGCTTCTCCATTTTTTGTGGTTTATGGACTACATCCCCGTCCAGCCCTCCCACTGTCATCGGTCTCTGACGTCCCTGCCGTGGACACCTTGATCTGTGACCTGAAGACTGTTTGGAGCGACACGCGGCGATCTTTGCATCAGGCCTCCGCCCGGATGAAGCTACAAGTGGATAAGCACAGGAGGTCTCCGCCCTCGTTCGCTCCTGGGGATAAGGTCTGGTTATCCTCCAAATATATCCGCCTGAAGATTCCGTCCTACAAACTGGGTCCTCGTTACCTCTGTCCTTTTGAGGTCCTGAAGAAAATCAACCCGATGAACTACAAGCTCCGGCTTCTCCCCTCGATGCGAATTCCAAACCCCTTCCATGTTTCCCTGCTCAAACCAATCATCTTGAACAGATACGCTCGGAGGGTGTCCCCTCCTTCCCCGGTAGCCGATACTTCGGATGTCTTTGCCGTGAAGGAAATTCTGGCCATGAAAAAGATCAGGTGGAAACGTTTCTTCCTTATTGATTGGAAGGAGTTCGGGCCCCAGGAAGATCTTGGGAGCCGGAGGACAACATCATGGAACGAGATTACTCCAGAGACTTCTTCAGGGCAAAAGAATGGGGAGACCAAAGGGGGGGGGGGGGGTACTGTTACGAGTAGCGCAGCAGGCGTCTTCTCTCACCGGACCACGCTCCTGCTTTTTGCTCCCGGCCGGTGCACGCGACCCCGCTCCTTAGGGCGCGCGCGCGCCGGCTCTGTCAGATTTAAAGGGCCAGAGCGCCGCTAATTGGGAACACCTGCCGCTGACCCTATATTAAGGCTACACCTCTTCCTGGTCCTCGCCAATTCCACAGTGCCTGTACCTATGGGAGGAAGCCCTCTAGAATTCCGGTTTAGCCTTCTCCTGTGTACATGCACGTCCTCGACTACGAATCTTCGCTGCCTGCCCAGCCTTCTGGCCTTTCCCCCGACTACGAGTTCGTCCTGCCGATTCTGTAAATGCGTCCACCTCGGCTACCGCCGCAGGTAAGTCACATCAGGGGTAGCGACCTGGTGGAATCCCGCCGCAGCAAGTCCATCCCGCTTTGCGGCGGGCTCTGGTGAAAACCGGGACCCACTTAGACTCTGCTCCCTGGTGTGGCCTGTACCATCGCCTGTGGTAGCCCAGTGGATCCACTACTCGTTACAGTGAGTTTATTTACATGGGTCCAAGTAACATGCTGGACTTGGTGTGCAATACCACACAGTGCCAGGGGTGTAAAAAAGGGAAAACCCCTCAGGCTGGGGGACACATTTTTGTAAGCCCTGTAGTTTTAAACTTTACTCCCCACTATTGGGGGAAATTTGCCTAGGAAATTTGGGACGGTTTAAAACGGGGGCCCAAATGTCCCTTTCGAACTGCCTCTTCCCAACACATTCTACCTATCTAAAAAGGGGACCCTACCTCATAAAAAACTGATTGGGTTATTTTGTGAATACATTTTTATTCGTGTTTACGATAGAAGGTTTATTGTGTCATATTTAACAGCATTATATGCGTCTGACATTTTGCTTAATAAAAAAATCAAACTTTTCAAAAAAGTTTGATGATTTTTTTTTCTAACTAGTGCGACGGGTCAAATAAAGCCATAAAGTGTCGTTCATGACTTCTCCCACAACCTTGTACACGCCCCCACACTTTTTGTACACATTTTTAAAACATATTTGCATGAACCAACACCCATTTATCAATTCCCTCATCCCAAACAGCTTGATGCTAATGAACAAGCAAATATATTGGGCTGTCTAGTGGTGGGTTATTTGGCTGCACATCACGTATCTTTGGGGTGTTCTATATGAGGTAATGTGGTTGGGCATTTTTTTAGGGGATCGTTAGGGTTTAAATATCCTTTACATTGTATTTTTTCCCACGTGTTTTTGGCAAAAAAAGGGGATCCCCTTCCCAGGCACCACCATATTGAAATAGGGAGGGGTAGTTGCGAAGGGGGGGATGTCTACCCTTCTTTGGAGGGTGGGAACAGGGGAGTTGTGTGGGTTAAGGAAAACTGTCCCCCCCTGGAAGTGGTATTTGATTGCTGGGTTGGGGGGGGGGGAAACCTGAACTTAGCAGAAGTGGGGGGTTTGACAAAACATTAGCACTTTATTTTTTTTATGGACCTTGTTTTTTTCCCCTTTATGTATGGTAGTGCGGGGGAGCCCTCTTGAGGGGGGCCAGGCCATCCTCCTGACCCCCGGGGACAGTGCTGGGGGCCACACAGTCACCTGACGTCTTCTTCTACTTTTAAAACCGTGATAGGGGAAAAACCCCCGGATCATAAACCGATCTCCAAAAAACTAGTGACTAAACTAATATTTTCCCTGCATGAAAAGGTGGGACACGGGGGGACTTCTGAGCTGTGACTTCCCCCTGTAATTCCTCTGGAAAGGGGGGTCCATTCTCCTGTTTCAGTAAAGAACATCTTTATGTTGCTTTTTGCCCCTTGTTAATTTTAAATTTTGTAAATCTATATTGTTTCTTTTTGGTTATAAAGCTCCAATGTGAATAAATTATGTTAGTAGAAAGGGGAAGAAGGAAAATCAAAGGGACCAGTAGCTATTGGAGACGTAATCATAATTCCCCTTCCCAAGCAGAATGGATTTTTGGGAATTTTTAAAGGATGTAAATTAGGTGTTGTGGTTGGGGAAAATTTTTCCCTTTCCCCAGAAGTGAAACAAACTAAAGGTGATTATCAATAAAAATGTAGGAAAAAGGATGTAAAAGGCAACATCTAGTTGGTGGCAATTTTTTAATAAAAAAGAGGGAAAGGTTCCCCCGTGTATATAGCTCTAGTGAGACTCGGAATACTGGGGTCAGTTCTGGGCCCAAAAGATGGGCTCCAAGGTTAAGCTTTCAGGATAAAGTGTTACCTGTTTTCTTCCCCTCTTCCTTAAGGGAAAATGGGGCAGTTCCCCAAACCCCAAGAAAGGAATTTTTTTGGAAAAATACTCACTCCCTTCCCCTTTACTTGTGGCTAAAATAGACTATTTTTGATGTCTGACTCCTTGCCCCATCAATACATCTTTACTTTTTTAGCCGAACTGTCAATCTGCAGATTTTTAAATTGTCTAAACACCTTCTAGGGCTCAGATTCCTTCTTTCTTGCCAAAGTTTTAAGCCTTTTTTTTTTTTTGGGGGGCGGGGATAACATTGACAAAAGGTTAAAATTTATACATACAAAAAATACCTGCAACCTTAAAAGGGGCCCTTAAAGAACATTTTGAATTGAGTTGCCCCCTTAATATTTTGAGGGGGCTCACCCTTTTTACATACACCCCCCTTTTTGCCAAAAACCACCCCCCCCTTTAATTTGTAACAGTTTTGGAGGAAAACTGATAAGGGGATGGGGTTCCTTCAGCTTTACTGGAGTTTGGATTCCTCCAGATCCAAGTGGTAACAGCACATCAATCGTTTTTTTCAAGCCGACCCTACATGGGGTCCCTCTCACCAGGTGATTCGGGGGGCGTCTATGAGCTTTACCCTGTTGCCACACTTTTAAAGAGCAATCCACAGCCTGTAAAAAAAAAAGTACTCAGATCCCAAAAAGGGGTTTAGCTGCCATATGGGTTTGGGGTTAGAACCAAATTGGACTATGTTTGGCCCTTTTTCACCCATAGGCATTGTGTTTAGTATCGGGGCCCTTTTTGGGATTTTTTTCGCAGAGTTTTTCCCCGGGCTTTTAAATTTGTTGGGGGGAACCCCTTTTCAAAAAACCCCCGCAAAAACCTTTCTAAAAAAGTGCGTTTAGGTGAGGTTTTTGGCGGTTTTGGGTGCTAAAAAATCACTTTCCCCAAATAAGCCCCTAATAGGCTGCCCAAGAGTGTATTCTAAAAGTTACCAGTCCTTGATATGGCCGGTACAAAAAAAATCCCGTCACTGGCCTCCTGGCAGTAAAACTGTCCCTGCCAGTGGTTTACCAGCTGAGTGGCAAACCTACCATAGCAGATTTACCAACTCTTCAGGGAAACCGGGAGGACTCCCCATTCGTGAGTTTCCCTGATGATCGGGGGTTTTGGTAAAAAAGTGAGGGCTATAAATCACCACTGGAATTCAAACTTGGGACCCCTATACTGAATGGCAAAAGTGGTGGCTAAAAAAAGGGATGATGTCGCCACCATGTGATCAGTCACATGAGGAGGCGGGGCCAGCAGTGGAGGGTGAAGGACCTGCGATAATAGTCATGTGGCCGGAAGTTACATCATCACAGGTCCTTAACCCACCACCGATGATCCCGCCCCTTCCAGTCACATGACATCCTCACAGGTCCTTCACCCCCCCCCACCGTCCTCTCGCCCCCTAGGTCTTTTGGCTTTGTTTGTGAAAAAAGCAGACCCCGGGGGGAAAGGAAGGGAGGGACACAAAAGGGGGTTGCGAAAGCAGGTCTGACAAAAAGAATCCCTCGCTTCCCTTCCCTTTGAGGTCGGTGAGGGGAGAGCATTAGGGGGGAGGAGGAAAGGATGGATTCCCGGGTCAGTGGCCATTTCTGAGGTGCAGGAACCCCCCCGGGCTCCATTTGATTGGTGAACCCCCCGGTATCGCCGTGTGAGGCCCTCCTGTCTGGGGAAAGGCTTCATTTTCCCCTTTTCCACCTGGCTCAAGCCCTTCATCATTTTAACATAAAGGGGTTTTTTCAACTGGACATTTCTTGTATCCCCAGGTCTCCCATAAATGTCTGATGGGGGGGGTTCACTTGAGAAACAGACCCGACCCCTCATGGGAATGGGCCACTGCATCCAGGTGGGAAAAACGTAGGGGGGGCCACACAGTAAGGGTCTCTCCATTAACTTCTATAGGGTTAAGTACAGCCGAGCGGGCCCCCGAGGTGGGGCCCCAATCTATCAGACATTATGAAAATCCTGTGGATGTGTTGGAATACCCGTACCCATGTGGTATGTCGGGAAAAGCTGCTTCTTTTTCCCCAGAGGTTATGTATGTATCCTGATTGGCCCCTGTAGGTTTGGGGGTCCCCTCCTTTCCCCCTAAAGGCGCCTGCAGTACTAAACTTTCCCTTTCATCCAGTTTTACCTATTCTCAAAACCACGTTCCTTCTCCTAAAAGACCAAAAAACATGGAAAGGGGAAAAGGAATCAACAAAAAAATATTAAACTTTCCCCTCGGAATCACCCACGGTGACGGGAGAGGTAAATTCTCTAATTTTCTATCATCTTTATTACTAACAATGATAAAAGGGAAAAAAATCCCTAATAGGGGGAATCCACGTCCTGTTAAGAGCTTCAGGGTTTCCCCAAAAGGATGAATGGCAGCGGAAAATTTGCAGATCAGCCCCCAGTTGGTCATTATGTTAGGGAAAAAAACAGCCATAAAATGAGAAGGGTTGAGTCGTTCTTTACTGGGAGGAGGGACCTAAAGGGAACAAAGACAATCTGATAAATTTAGCCCAGAAAATTGGATTTATTTCATTAGTTTGACTTTTATTTTTAAAGTCTGAAGATGGCTATAGCTCTGTGAAAAGGGCATTGTGACACCCCCCTTTAATAACATAGAGGAAATGAAAACAGCTGTAGAAATGGTGGAAGGTCTTCAAATTCAAAATTGTCTGAAAAAATATTAGGTACTTAATTTGTATAGCCTGTAGGAAAGAAGGAAAAGGAGGGGACTGTAACTATAACAAGGGGCGCCAAATAGCAGGGATTCTTTACGTTGAGCGAGGGACTTGGACTCTCCCCAAAGAAGTTATCATTTAAAAATGTACAGTCAAAAATTCAAAATGGCCCGGAATCTCTCAGTGCGGAATAATATTTAAATTTCCAGTTCAAAAAAATTTTTGGAGATCCGCACTGTCATCGATTTTTCTATAACCCCGGATTACACAGAGTGAAGAAAGTCAGGGACTGTGGGCCCCCCGCAGGTCCCCCTTTTGGCAGGAGGACTGGGCCGGGGCCCCAAATTTAAAGCTCCCTGCCCCATGTAATGGGGGACATACAGAAGATCCCAGAACCCCCAACAAGATGAGAAGCGCTGACTGGAGAGGTTTCGCTGCTGGGGAAAGCTGGGAGTTGTATGCAAACCACTGGAGGGGTTTGGGTGATGACTGTATCATTTGTGTGTCGGTTCCCTATAAGGTACAGGAGGTCGCTGTCTTTTTCCCTGGAGGATGGGGGTATTTAGAGGACACAAGGATTGTACAAAGGGGTCATGATGGGGATCGGGAATCACCGGCCTCTTTTGTAAATGTAAGGGGATAAGCTGGGTTTCTTGCTATTACTTTGGGTGCAGGATGGCACGGCGGCCATGTTGGAGTTTTGGGAATGTGTCATCAGAAAATAACCTATTGTTTGTATAGTTTTTTTATGTGAAGCAGATTTATTAAAGGGATAAGCTAAGGGATAAGCGAATCGATTCTAACGAAGTGGGAAAAAATTTAGAAATTTTTAGGAAAAATCTATTTGAAAGAAACCGAAGTTCGGGTTTGTGGTAAGAATCAAAAAAGAGGCAATGGGGTCGTGGGGCAGAGAACTTTAAAAAGGAAAAAAGGAACCCCTCAAGACTGTGCAAAATGGGAGCCAATTCAGCCAGCCAGCTTCTGTGATGTCCCCGCCTTATAATAGGGCAGCCTTTCAATTTTTAAAAGTTACTGTGTCCCTTTTAGCACAAGCATCTTCTGCGCAGCACTAAATTTCACTCTGTGCCCAAAATACTTTGTTGTCGGTTTTGGGGGGAAAATTCCAAATGCAAAAAAGATGCCGTGTGATTACTGCAAGTCCCAAACAGGGGAAAGCTTTTCTTCAAAAATTTAATGATTATTCATTTTTTATATAGTAACATTAATAATAATGAGCAGTCTCAAAGCACACTTATCTCAGTCCCTTAAGTCCTGAAAAGGATAAAAAAGCAAATGGGGGCAGAGGAAAGAGCCAGGTAGAGCCAAGCGAATTTCCAAGGCCCCGGAACCACGCAAATTTCGGGGGACCGCCCCCCTTTTTCAAGCGTGACTAGCTTACCCGGGTGTCTTCTTTACCCACTGGTTACACAAGGTAAATTTGATTAATCAAACTAAAAAATAAAAATTACTAATACAATTAAAAACACATATTCTCTGCCCCCATTTAGCTATAATAAATAAGTCTGTTATTAACCTAATACGGGTAAGAGAAAAACCAAAAACTGAAAAAAGGGCCAAAAAAATATGGGGGCCCCGGTACCCAACGTACTATAGGAATACATTCCCTTACAATTTCATTTGCCCCTTGGGAGAAAGTGCATTTTAATTTATTTAACCAAAAGACCCAGTTGTAGAAGTTTAACATTAGTGGTTCAGCATCATTACCTTACTTCCTCAATAAACCCAGCGGGGCTCTCCACATTATCCCCCCTTTCAAAGAAATGCCCTTTCCCATTGATTTGAAAATGATTTTTCTTTTTTTCAAAAACGAATTTTACCTTGCCAATTTTGTTTTTTTCCCCTTGGGTTTGTTTTAAAGTCGTTTTTGGGTTTTTGTTTTTATTTATTTCCCAATGCGGACCATTCCCAGTGTCTGCCCACATGCACATCCACAGGGACACTTCAAAAATAGATTGCGTTTGTAGTGCAACATAAAATATCCTTTTAAAAGGTATATATAGCCACGGTGGGGGGTTGTTACTTCCCCCTTTTAAGTTTCCCTGACAGTTTTGGCACGACAGACAGGGTGTACCCTTCTCTGTGTGTCCCAAAAATTTTTGTCTCGAGATTTTCTGCTTTTAAAAAGGAGTGGCAATGTAATTTCCTATCATTTACCTTTTTGATATATGAATTAGGATGCCCCCCTAAAAAGGGGTCCAAATTAGGATCATTTGTATTATGTGCCAGTGTTTTTAATTGTCTTGTTTAGATCTGCATGGTATCGTCAAGATTTAAAACCCTATGTTTTTATCTGCTTGGGGGGGTCTTAGGGGTTCTGACAAACTCATAGAGCTTGCCTACTTCCTCCCCCTATTTACAATTCTTTCGGGGTAACACTTGTAAAAAAACTTATCAATGACTTCTCTTTATTCCCCTGGTATTCTATGTCGTGAACATATGCGCCTGGCCAAGAATTGTCCCTTTGGGATGGTTTTAAAAATTGTTGGGCTGTTGGCTTTCCTATGTAAAATATTATTCCCATCTATGTCTTTTGAAAACAAGTTCGCCCCGAGTTGTCCCTCCCCTTTTTCCCTACCGCCAAAAGAAAAAAAATCTCTTGAACATTTTAGTAATGAGAATTTAAAAAGGTGTTTAGTTTAAGTCGGTGAGAAATTGATCCAAAATAACCCCTTCCCCGACATAACATGAAAAAAATCGCCCGTAGCGCGAAGTTTGATGCAGTGGGGTCCCCTTTTTCCCGTGGAAACTGTCCCCTCTCAAAAGACTCCCCTGAAAAATTTTAGAAAAATGGAGCGACGGAGACCCCCTCGGAAGCCCCTGTCGCGCCCAAAAGAATCCTGTCCAAAACTAAAATAATTCATGGGAAGGACCTTCCCGTAACTCCCGCAGCAAAAACGTCATTCTGTGGAGGGACTGGGGTCCCTCTAATGTTATTTTATCAAAAGGAAAAAATACATTAAATTTGAAGAAAAAATTTCCCGTTTGGGACTTTAGTAACACACGGGTCGGTTTTCTTGGAGAGAATTTGTGTAGGGGGGGGTCCTCTTGTATTGTGAACGGTACCCCCTCTTTGTTCCTAGTGCATTTTTGTTTTTTTTGGGGGTTTTTAATACTTTCAAATTTTCACAGGTTGGGGGTCATAAAACCCCTAGTTCCTTTTTTAAATTTTGGGGTATTTTCTGGACGAGTTAATTTTTTTTACTTATTGTGGGGGCCTTTGTAAATACGGGGGTTTTTGTCATATTCAGACATCTTCATTAAAACAGAGTTTGTTGTATTTTACATTTTTTGTCCTGGGGAGGGTGGCATGGGTCGGCTTGCAGGGAGCAAATTTCTGCTGCAGCGATCAACGACCCCACCCTGATACATTCTGCTGGCGCTCTGTGAGTACAAGGTCCAGCCCCTCCGGAAAGGGGGCTTTTGCCCTAGCCAATGGGGGACCCGGAGGCCTCTCCAATCAGCTACGGGTGGATCCCGGGGGTTTCCTGCTACTGGTGCTGCGCCTGCGATATTTCCGGCTGCCCTTTTTTCTCTTGTGCTATAAAATTTTTTTGCTCATCCCCTGTACCTACCTTGGTTGTTTTTACCTGTTTGCCTCCGTTTTTGTACCCCCGCCCGTTGTGTTTTGACCCCGGCTTGTTTATGTTTTTCCCCCTTGGGTTTGATTTGTGGCTTGGCGTTCCTGATTTGGTTTTGACCCGGACTGTCTGACTATTCTACCTCCTGACGGCCCCAGCACTCTACTAGCGCAGGGACTGTAACCCAGTTGCCGTCTGCCACCTAAGGCAGCACGTCAAGCAGGCAGGGACAGTGGGCTGGGTTCCTGTCAGGGCTCACTGTACCTCCCTTGACGTGTCAAACAGATAGGTGGCAGGCCCTTCACATGGGAGTGGTAGTGGCACAAATGTTCCTGAAGCAGGCACAGGTCGCAGCACAGTAAGTGGAAATTACAGCAAGGGATACTGGGTGAGGCCAGAGCTACCGGTGTCATCTAGCGGCCGTGTGTTGATCAGCAACCAAACGTTTCTTGGTTGGTTGACTAGGTCATCCACTTCCTCCCAGATGACATCTGACAACCCCAGCCAAGAGTCGGTGGGTTCATCAGACACAACCCTTAGTTGGCATGTCCCGGGAGCAGGTCAGGGGCCCTCACCTGTCCTCAACCCTCCTCTGTGCCATTCGTTCCCTCAGCCAGAGAACTACTATGTGCTGAGGGTTCTGCGCCACTATACAGTGAAGACAAACTATTTGAGGATAGTGAGCAGCTACTTAGCAGCAGAGAGGTGGGACAGACATCCGCTGCTTCTTGCAGAAGGCAGGCAAGTAGTGATATGGAGAGTGGCAAGTGGGGTTATGTTGCCGCCCTCACACTCTGTACACCTAGACAATTGATGAGGACAACAGTGACGGGCAAACATGTGGGGTCGCACTTGAAGCTCGGGAGAAGAGGGCGTCAGCTTGCATTTCAGGCAGTGGCGCAGCTAGCAAGTTGGCAGTGTGACCGGGAGTCAGCAGGGGGGCAACAGTGTGAGGTCGGGAGCCAAATGGCCACAGGCTAGATTACCTACTTCGCAGGTCCCTTTCGGCCCAGAAAGTATCGGCGCATGGGCTTACAGAGGCAGCAGCGGTAGCAGTCAGTCAGTGCAGAGTATTGGTGGTAAAATCACCTACTGGGCGGTCTGGCAGTTTCTTGCCAAGACACTAGAGGAGCTGAACATGGGTATATGTAGAATTTGTGTGAAGAAAGTAAAACTTGAACAGGGAACTAATGTTGGCACCACGGCCCTGCGTCAGCATATGCAGCGTCACCGTCCAGTGGCCAGGGAGAAACATGTCTCAGATGTGGTGGTCCATTCTGATGCAGCAACAGCAGCAGCACCTAGAGGCACAAATCCCATTTCAGGCAGTCAAGGCTCCACAATCTCTGTCTGTCTTTCCCTTTATCTACCAGTCCAGATGCTCCTTGCCACTCATCGTACCAGCAGTCGTTCACCGAGGCGATTGCCAAGAGACAGCAATATGCCGCCAGCCATTCTAAGGCACAGAAGCTGACCGGTCTCCTGTCCAAGGTGGTGGTAGTGCAGTCCCTCCCTTTTCAAGTGGTGGACTCTGCACCGTTCAAAGAACTAATGGCTTATGCCGAGCTGAGGTGGAGAGTCCCAAGTCGTCATTTCTTTTCAAAAAAGGCAGGACTGGCTCTGCACAAATATGTAGAACAGAAGGTAGGGTAGTCCTTGAGCCTGTCGGTATCTTCCAAAGTGCACGGCAGCGCGGACGTGTGGAGCTGTAAATATGGTCAGACAAAGTACATGTCCACTGGGTGAATGTGATTCCTGCTCAGCAACACCAGCAACTTCGACAGGCGATGCTGCTTTCTCCTCCATGTTGTCAAACTGCTGATCCTACATCAATTTCTGCCTCCTCTTCCTCCACCACCTCAGCCTCCACAAGGCTTAATGGTCCTCCAGCATACCACATGTGCAGGGCACGGCGGTGTGAGTCATGAAAGACGAAATTTATTTGTGGCTTTCTCCGTGACAACTGAAAATCGGAACCATGGTGACAGACGATGGTAAGAACATGGTGTCCGAGCTGCGTCGAGGAGGGCTGAGCCAATTGCCCGCGTGGTGCACATGTTCAATCCAGTTGTCAAACGGTTCCTCATGTCTTCCACCCATCTGCAAGACGTTCTAAAAATGGCCAGGAAACTTTGCATGCACTTCAGCCATTTCTACACTGCCAAGCATACCCTCCTTGAGCTTCAGCGGCAGAACAGCTTCCCCCAACATAGGCTGATATATGACGTTTCCACCCATTGGAATTACAGCCTCCATATGTTGGACCGACTCTGAACAAAGGCCACTAATGATTTCTTGATGATCCAAGTGGACAGGAGTACTCCCCTGTGTAATTTGGATGTCAGCCAGTTGCATCACATGCGTGACACCTGATGTTTGCTCAGGCCCTTTGGGGAGGCCATGTTATTTGTCAGTCGCCAGGACTACGGGATGAACGTCATTCCACTGCTTCATGTCCTGGAACAGATGCTGTAAAATCTGTCTGGTCAGGGGACTGGAGACGTGGTGACTACAGCCCCCACCGGACTCATGTGGCCTTGATATGAACAGGAGGAGGACATTGGAGCACAAGTAATGTCTGGCGAAATTAGTGGTTATTCTACCAAGGTGACAGGAGAGGAGGAGCAGCCGGAGACGGTAGAGGGTGATGAGGAAGATGAGACAGATGACCTAGACACACCGTGGCAGTATACAGTGTAAATGGATACATAGAGTCTCTCAGAGTCACTTGCGCACATGGCCCGCAGCATGCTGATTTGCCTGGATAGTGACAGCCGAATAGTCACCATCCGGCAGATGGATGACTTCTGGCTCTCCACCCTCTTGGACCCACACTACCGGTCCAAAATGTGGGCCTTTTTTTCACCTGCCGAGAGGGAGTACAAACTCAAGTACTATAGAGACATCCTATGTAGTCAGTTGGCCGCTGCCTATCTGCGCCATCATCCATCCTCTGGCAGGTCTGATCGGGGAGTTCCTCATCACTCACGTACCACTGCCATGGCTGCTGTGGGGGTAGGAGCAGTACCAGCTCCATCAACAGCAACCTGGGTCGGGAGTCGTTGATGAACAGCTTTCTTCACCCGCCTAGTGAGGACGGTACTCACCAGCACCTGGAGCAGACCCTGAATCAGCAGGTGGTGGCCTACTAGGACAGCACCCTGCCACCCCACATTGAAGAACCGCTGGACTACTGGGCAGCCAAACTGGATTTGTGGCTTCAAATTGTCAAATTTGCACTGGAGAAGCTACTGCCCGGCCAGTAGTGTGGTATCAGAGCAGGTGTTCAGTGTGGTGGGGACCATAGTTCCCCCAAAGAGACCTCATTTGTCACCCCGAAATGTAGAGAGACTTACCTTTGACAAGATGGATCAAAGAGACTTTCCACACACCAATGCATGATGCATCCGATGCTACACATCTGCTGCCAGCTGCTCTTTCTACCACCCACCACCGTTACCAGGAACTGGTATTGCCACCCACCTCCCCACTCTTCACTTGGCCGTTATGTAGACTTCTGATGCTGCTGCCACCTCCACAATCTGTCATTGTGCCACTCTGTGGCCTGCTCATGCTGCTGCCACATCCTCAATACTCAAAATTACTGCCGACAACTTCTCCACTCTTTCGGATGGGGGGGGAGAGGGGTTCTACATGTTTCAGCATTTAACAGAATAGGTTCTGTCATAATCTGTGGGATCATCTGAGGACAGTGTAGAAGGCGCGCGCTCTTTGATGCTATAGTGGAATCTTGGCCCTCAGCTCGGTTCTTTCTAGCTTGCGCTGATATTACCCTGTGTTCCCTTTTCAGTTATTTGGTCAGTTTTGCCCCCGTAACTACCCAGATGAGTGAAGTGTGAAGCGATTCTAAGAGCGGCGCCTGTCATCTGCGTGTCATATGAAAACACAGCATTGTTTCAATACCACACTATGCTCTCTATTTTTTTTTATAAATTTGCTCATCTCTAGACACGACCATCAAAATGTTTTTCGCAATATGACATAGTGGGGATAACAGGCTGTTTGAGAGCTATGACTATGTCGTTAACTTACAGGGTGACAGTTTATGTGGAAGAGATTGAAAAAATTGGAAGGAAGGAGGTGTATATCTTCACATAAAATCCTGTCTGAAGCCAACACTACAGGAGATTAACCTGTGGAGTTATTATGAGTAGATATACATAGGGATAATAATAATAAAATTATTTTAGGGGTCTACTATAGGTCACCATATATAACAGAAACCATGGAAGATGGACTCCTAAGATGAATAGATGAGGCGGATAATTATAATGAGGACAGTATAATTAGAGGTGACTTAAACTACTCAGATGTAAATTGGGAAACGGAAACCTGTGGCTCTCTTAAAAACTTAAAATAGTTACCTTTTCCTAAATGGTGCAGAAGCCGACTAGAGGAAAGACCCTTCTGGACTTAATATTGACTAATAGACCTGAAAGAGTAACAACGGTTCATGTTGGAGGGCACCTGGGAAATAGTGACCACAATATAATACATTTCCAATTATCCTTTAATAGAGTATTTTGTCAATGAGCCACAAAAACACAATTTCAGGAAGGCGTATTTTAATCTGCTTAGAGAGGCCCTGAACTGTATTGACGGAGGCAAGGTGTTTAAGAATAAAAGAACAGATAATAAATGGGAGATCTTTAAAAACCTCTTAAGCGCCCACTGTGAGAGGTACAGACCTTCTAGAAATAAAATGATTAGAAACTCGAAAAACCCAATGTGGATCAACAGAAATGTAAAGGAGGCAATAAATAAGAAAAAGAAAGTGTTTAATCCACTTAAACAGGAGGCAGGTAAGAGGCACTAAAAAACTATAAGGAAAAAATGCACAAGCATATTGCAATAGAAAGTAAAACTAAACCCAAAATATTTTTTAACTCTATAAATAGTAAAAAGATTAAAGCTAAATATGTTGGGCCTTTGAAAAGTAGTGAGGGTGGTCTTGTAGAGGGCGATGAAGAGAAAGCAAACCAATTAATTTTTTCCCCACCGTGTTTACCAAAGAAAATTACATTCATGTTGATGGGAAGAGGGATGAGGTTAAAGTGCAGCTCCGCCTTAAGAAGATTAAACTAGACAAATTCCTAGGTCCTGATGTTATATCCCCTCCCTATGCCCCTATGCTAAGGAAAATGAGTAAAAGGCCATTATTCATAATATTTATGGACTGTATAATAATGGAGTATGTTCCAAAGGATGAGCGCATAGCAAATGTGGTGCCAATATTCAAAAAGTGGTCAAAAAGTGATCCTGGAAACAATAGGCCGGTTAGTTTAACCTCTGTTGTAGGTAAAATGTTTGCAGGTTTTCTAAGAGAAGTTATACTGGAGTATCTGAAAATAAATGCATAACGCCATTCCAGCATGGGTTTATGAAGGATTGGTCCTGTCAAGCTAATCTCATCAGCTTCTATGAGGAAGTTAGTTCTAGACTGGATTGTGGTGAGGCATAGGATGTTATATACCTAGATTCTTCTAAAGCATTTGATACGGTGCCACATAAAAGGCTGGTAAATAAAATGAGAATGCTTGGACTGGGGGAAAATGTGTGCAAGTGGGTAAGTAACTGGCTCTGTGATAGAAAACAAAGGGTAATGATTAATGGTACATACTTGAACTATATCCCTATTACTAGTGGAGTACCACAGGGGTCAGTATTGGACCTTATTGTCTTTAATATATTCATTAATGATCTTACACATGGATTGCACAGATGGTACTAAGCTCTGTAAAGTAATCAACACAATAGAGGATTATGTGTTATTACAAAGGGATCTGGATAAGTTGGAGGCCTGGGCAGAGGAATAGCAGATGAGGTTTAACACGGATAAATACAAGGTTCTGCACATGGGGAGGAAAAATCCATTCCATGATTACTTGTTAAAAAAGTGACTGGAGAAGGATTTGGGAATCCTAGTGCACAGTAAACTTCATTGTAGCAGCCAGTGTCAGGCAGCAGCTCCCAAAACAAGTAGGATCTTGGGGTGTATTACAAGGGGCATAGATGCACATGATGAGAACATTATTTTCCGATTATACAAGTCACTGTTCTGACCACACATGGAATATTGGGGAAAGTTTTGGGCACCAGTTCGCAGGAAAGACATTGTAGAGCTTGAACATGGTAAAACAAAAATAATAAAAGGACTGGGTGAACTGCAATACCCAGAAAGATTAGCAAGGTTAGGGTTATTTAGTTTAGAGAAAAGACGGCTTCGGGGGAATATAATAAATATGTTTAAATATATTAAAGGTCAATATGAAGATTTTTCCCAAGATCTATTTATACCCAGGATTGTATCCATAACAAGGGGGAAGCCTCTGTGTCTAGAGGAAAGAAGGTTTCTACATAAACCTAGAAATAGATTATTTACGGTAAAAGCAGTGAGACTGTGGAACTCTCTGCCAGAGGAACTTTTCATGGTGAATTCACTTGCAGAATTCAAAAAAGGGTCTGGATGGATTTTCAGATGTCATAATATAACAAGTTATAGTGACCGGGATTCTGGAGAAGGGTCTGGATACATTTCTAGTGTAATTAACAATTATATACGGATTCGAAAGGGTCGGATACATTTCTAGATGTAATATAAAAAGTTATAGGACTGGGATTCTGGAGAAGGGTCTGGATACATTTCTAGATGTAATATAACAAGTCATAGTGACCAGGATTCTGGAGAAGGGTCTGGATACATTTCTAGGTGTAATAATATAACAAGTTATAGTGACCGGGATTCTGGAGAAGGGTCTGGATACATTTCTAGATGTAATAATAGAACAAGTTATAGTGACCCGGATTCTGGAGAAGGGTCTGGAGACATTTCTAGATGTAATAATAGAACAAGTTATAGGGACCAGGATTCTGGAGAAGGGTCTGGAGACATTTCTAGATGTAATAATAGAACAAGTTATAGTGACCGGGATTCTGGAGAAGGGTCTGGATACATTTCTAGATGTAATAATATAACAAGTTATAGGGACCAGGATTTGAAATGCTGTACTTTCTAGATGAATAAAAAAAGTATAGTGACAGGATCTGAAGAAGGGTTGGATACATTTCTAGATGTAATAATAGAACAAGTTATAGGGACCGGATTCTGGAGAAGGGTCTGGAAATTCTAATGTATAATTACAGTTTATGACGATGAGAAGGTCTGGATCATTTAGATGTAATAATATAACAAGTTATAGTGACCAGGTCGAAAAGGGCTGGATACTCTAAGTATATAGACAATATAGTGACCAGGATTCTGGAGAAGGGTCTGGGAATTTTAGATGTAATAATATAAACATTACTGACCGGATTCTAAGAAGGGCTGATACTTCTAGATAATATATAACAAGTTATAGTGACCGGGATTCTGGAGAAGGGTCTGGAGACATTTCTAGATGTAATAATATAACAAGCCATAGTGACCGGGATTCTGGAGAAGGGTCGCTGATTCAGTTGGGAAGGAGTTGGGAAGGAATTTTTCCCTAAAATGAGGACAGTTGGCTTCTACCTGATGGGGATTTTTGCCTTCTTCTGGATCAACACTATAGCACAATAGGCTGAACTGGATGAATGTTTGTCTTTTTTCAGGTTAACAAGCTATGTAACATATTGAAAAGCTATATGGGACTATTATGTGGATATTTGTAGTTTGGTGGATGTTTTACTCTTTATATACATATTTTATGTACATTACTGTCTCTGGTATAAAGCATAGGCATACAGTCTAATAGAAAGTGCTTTTACTCAAAATTATTTAGACATATATAACACCATGCACAACTGCTCAGTGATACATCTGTACCTTTATCTTAAGCATATGAAATCCTTCATTTTCAAAGATTCTTTCTTAAATAAAGTCCATATATGTGGAAGAGCCGAAAGCACATCCGTTGATAACAGAATTACCTTATAGTCCTTTGTAGCCTGCTCTGGCCTGAGAGGTGTAAGTGCTATCAGCAATAACTTGATAAGTGTAAAAAAAAAAAAACACCCAAAAGCAGAAAAAAAATGGTCAAATTTTCATATTAATGTGATGAATCGCCCTCCCCAGTATCAGCCGTGTGTCAGGCCCTCACTGTCTCGGGAAATGGCTTCATATTGCTCTTCTCACCTGATGCATCAAGTCCTTCATCAGTTATAACATAAAGGGGTTTTCCCAACATGGACATTTCTGATGTATCCACAGAGTCTCCCATAAATGTCTGATAGATGAGGGTCTCACCTCTGGAGAACAGACCCGACCCTCATGGAGATGGGGCCACTGCATCCAGGTGGGGAATGAGCAGAGAGGTGGCCACACATGTACAGGAGTCTCTCCATTCACTTCTATCGGAGCTACAGACACAGTCGAGCGTGGCCCCCAGAGGTGGGACCCTCATCTATCAGACATTATGGAATATCCCGTGGATGTGTTGGGAACACCCTGTATCCATGTGGTGACGACTTTGAGAAGTTGCTTCTCCTCTGCCCCCAGAGGTTCTGTATGTCACACATGATGTGGCCCCTGTAGGATTTGGACCATAAAGGCTCCTGCAGTACTAGAACCTTCCAGCTCATCCAGTTTTCTCCTATTCTCATACACAGCGTTCCTTCTCCTGAATGACCCACCAAGGATGGACACGGACAGGAATGAGATCAGCAGAAGAATATTAGACCTCACCTTGGAGATCCTCCACCTGGTGACCGGAGAGGTAACTGCTCTAGATTTCTATCATCTTTATTATCTAACAAGTCAATGATAGAAGAGAAAATCCATAATAGGAGGAATCCAGCGTCCTGTGTAAGAGCTTCAGGAGCTTCCACGTGATGAACTGAGCACCGGAAAACCTCAGCCCCCAGTATGGTCAGTTATGTATCATGGGAACCAATGCAGCCATAGTAATGTTATTGCAGCCATGAGAATGGAGAGTCACTCAGTATACATAGGAGGAGAGGGTCTGCAAGGAGCCAACACAATCAGTTCAGAACGGGATTTATTTCATTACTCACTTATAGAGAAACATAGAAGATGGCAGCTGTAGAAGAGCACATTGTCTAGCAGGCTCTCAAATTATATCCCTCTCATAGATAGCTGTTGATCCAGTGTCAGACTGACTTGTCTACGGCCCACCAAGGAAGTTGATTCTGGGGGCCCAACCCCAAAGATTTTGTACTTTGCCTTTGCCACCTACATGGTGCCCCCACTCAATCTCACTTCAGCTTATTAAAGAGCAGTGTAATGACATAATTACATGAGCCTGTAATCAAAATTTGGTGCTGGGGCTTCTGAGCTTCCTTCTTCTAATGGCACTTGTGCTAAAGCAGCAGGGCAGCATGTGATAAACATAAAAGGTCTCTAGAGACCATCAGCCCACCCTTCCCCCTCCTAAATGATGCATTTTATAGAGATTTACCGGAATCTGTAGCAGAAAGTTCTAAGTATAAAACCACTAAGTAATGGTCATACAGTTACCAAATAACACCGCTACCCAAAACCAAAATCCCAAAGCCAATATTACTAGTAATTTAACCAAATACTACCACACCATGAACACATATCACCACCACATTATAACTGGATAATACAACAACATTATGACCACATATCGCCACCACATAATGACCTAAAAATACCACCACCTCGTGATCACTAAAGAGAAGTGAGAATGTGGACCTCTCTGCAGAGGAAGTTATCAGGAGAAGTCACAGCCCAGAAGTCCACACGTGTCCTGGACGTCTCTCAGTGCAGGAATAATATTAGTTCTAGTCACTAGATTTCTGGAGATCGGTCACTGATCCAGGGATTTCTCTCCATACACAGGATTACACAGTAGTGAAGAAGACGTCAGGTGACTGTGTGGCCCCCAGCAGCTGTCCCTGTGTGTCAGGAGGATGGAGCCGGGGCCCCATCATAGAGCCTCCCCCGCACTCACTGATACATGAGAGGGACAATAAGCAGAAGATCCTAGAACTCACCAACAAGATGACGGAGCTGCTGACTGGAGAGGTGACGCTGCTGCTGCTGGGAATGCTGGGACATTATACAGTAACACCACTGGAGGGGTCTGGGTGATGACCGTATCATTTTGTGTGTCAGGTTCCTATAAGGTGTCAGGAGGTCGCTGTCTATTTCTCCATGGAGGAGTGGGAGTATTTAGAAGGACACAAGGATCTGTACAAGGACGTCATGATGGAGGATCTGGAGAATCAACCGGCCTGCTTATGTCACAAGGTAAGGAGATAGAGCTGGGTTATCTGCACTATTAATTTGGTGTGCAGGACGGCACTGGCGGCCATGTTGGAGATTAAAGAATGTTCTCAAAATTTTTATTTTTATTGTGTTTTATATGAAGCAGATTTATTAAGAATTTTTGTTGTTGTGTTTTTATCCTTTAGTTTCTCCTATCACTCTCTATATTCTGATAAATCCTGAACTCCTGCAGGTGTCACTTTGGCCACTTAATCCTAATTATAGGCCGACACTTCCTCTTCTGTAGGCAAAACTGAGCGCATCATTTCTGCAACAGGCAGAACAAGTTAAAAGTGGTTTACTTGCGCCTGATTTGTCGTTTTGGAGCTAGAAAACGCCAAATCTAAGAACCTCAGTAGAACGGGTTCATAGATAAAGGAGCATTCTACACTACAAATGCGTGTGATGAAATTTTCGTCTGGGCACAAAAATGCATACATGTTGACCTTGATGTGGCTGTTCTGAGATGGAAATGAAAGACCACCATGGGGGCAAACGAAGAATGTTACATCAATGTCTAGATGAATCTTGGGTATAGGAAAGTGTACATGAAGCATTTCTATTCCCAACCTAACACACCAGTTGTAACTTTTCACTTATATTTTTACATTGATTCCTGTCAATTCCTCCATTGTGAAGGTTCAGCTCTCCTATACCATTCACATTTCTTTCAGCCTCTGTTTAGCCTACCGGCCAAATGGAGGCCACAAGGATACTTTCATCAGGTGAATGGAGCCCTATGAATACACTTGGGGCGGTATGTATGAAATTTGGCGTATAAACGCCAAATTTGATGTGCATATTAGTATAGAATGTGCCTGATTTATGAACCTGTTCTACTCCGGGTCATAAATCAGATGCATTCGAGCACTAATACAACATTTCTGGCTCAGGTAAACCACTTTGAAAGTGCTCTACCTGTTCCAGCAGTAATGCGCCTGGGTTTGCCGTGCTGAAACTATAAATGTGGAGCTTCATGCAGTTCTTGTGCGCCCCGCCTCCTGTACGCTCCCTGAAATCAGGCACGTTACAAAGTGTCGCGGGCGCTCTGTAATGTGCCCAATACTGGTGTACGGGAGGCATCACACTAATGCGAACGGGTCTGCGCCTGATGTCGGGCTGAAAATACACCAGACTTCTGGCACAGCCCCGTTCATACATGCTGCCCTTGATGTTTAAGTCGGGAGCTTTTCCCAGCCAAGCATAGAACCATAATGGGATGTGAACACAGGCAAAGAGCAATAGGAGAGACAAATGGAAGTGATCATGGGGCTCCCATAAAATTGGTTTGGGAGCTCACCTTATAAATCAGGATACAGGTCCTCAGAAAGAGTCCAGAATAGGACTCGAGTAACAATATAGCATCGAATTCCAGCAACCATCTTCATAAAACTTCATTCTTTATTTATATTCCATGTAGATGACAATGACCTGTAGAAACAGTCCACTCTAGTAGGACACCATGGAAGTTGTCATCTTAATGGATTAGTAATAGAGTGACGTTTTACATATATGGTTGATCATTGGGTTCAGTTGGGTGCTAATAGGGAGAAATGTCACCCAGAAACTTACTGGATATATTGGCTGACATGTATGAAATGTGACGTATAAACGCCAAATTTAACGCGCTTAATAATAGCCTAGAATGTCTCTGATTTATGAAACCACTCAACAGCGGGTCATACATCAGGCGCATTCTAGCGCTAGGATGTCATTGCTGGCTCGGGTAAACCACTTTGAAAATGCTCTACCTGTTCCAGCAGTAATGTGCTGAGATGCCGTACTGAAGCCATAAATCTATCGGTTTTAGTGTGCCCTGCCTCCCGCACGCCCCCTGAAATCCGGCATGTTACAAAGTGCCGCAGCCGCTCTGTAAAGCACCTGATATTGGCGTGCGGGACATTTAACAATTAAGCGAATGGGGCTGCGCCTGATAGTGGGATGAAAAGACGCCAGACTTCTGCCACAGCCCCGTTCATACATGGCACCCATTATATCATAAAAGTGGTGACTGGGGGGCAGCCCAGAATCCTGGACTTTTTCATTAACATATTTACAAGTCAAAGCTTTATTAAGCCTTGACTTGTAAATCCTGGAGAGGATTTTAAAGGAAAGGGTTCCATTTCTCTTCCATGTGGATGCACTTCTAGCTTTGGCTCAAAGAACTAAAGCAAGAAGAACATGTATGTTTCTGGCCTAAAGAAGGTTTAACACATAGGGCCACATGTATGAAAACTGTTTAGGTCTAAAACTCACTTTTTTGCCAATAGTAACCTATGGGCAAAAAAGTGAGTTTTAGACGTAAACAGTTTTCATACAAGTGGCCCATAGCTTTTTTATGTAATCTGCCAAAGTAATTTTTTTTTTTTTCGGTCAAAACCATTAGTGGATCCTGTAGGATTGGAGAGTAAAAGTCGATCTTCTTTGTATCCAATTTCCTGCACTACTTGCTTTGAATCAAAAACTGCAGTGGCAGGTTTCAATAGCAAGCCATGTGTGAAATCATCCTGATAGGAATGTTATAAACTTGTCTACCTTTTGGTTTAAAAAAATAAATAAATTTATTTTTAATCCCAACAGAAAATCCCAGAAAAACTTCTGAAGAACACTTAATATTATCTGTAAAAGAAGAAGTAGAAGAAGAAGATATCATGCAGCACTCTTCAGGAGCAAACGTCATTATTGTTAATTTACATCCAAGTTTTAGTAAAGATCTATCCTATACTCCTGATCACGAGGAACCTGCAGAGTCACAGACTGAAGGTCAGAAAGGGAGTAAACATGTTTGTGTAGAATGTGGGAAGTGCTTTGTCAGTAAATCAAAACTAGTTACACATCAGAGAATTCACACAGGAGATAAGCCATATTCATGTTCATTTTGTGGGAAATGTTTTGTACAGAAGGTAAATCTGTCTCAACATGAGAGAATTCACACAGGAGAGAAGCCATATGCTTGTTCAGAATGTGGGAAATCCTTTAGAAGTAAATCGTATCTTGTTATGCATGACAAAATTCACACTGGAGAGAAGCCATATTCATGTTCAGAATGTGGAAAGTGTTTTACTCTTAAATCGCATCTTGTCACACATGAGAAAATTCACACAAAAGAGAGGCCACATTCATGTTCAGAATGCGGAAAATCCTTTAGGAGTAAATCCTATCTTGTTATGCATGAGAAGATTCACACAGGAGCGACGCCATTTTTATGTTCAGAATGTGGAAAATACTTTAGAAGTAAATCAGAGCTTGTTACGCATGAGAGAATTCATACAGGAGAGAAGCCTTATTCATGTTCATTATGTGGGAAATCCTTTAGAATAAAATTAGAGCTCATTATACACGAGAGAGATCACACAGGGGAGAAGCCGTATTCCTGTGCAGAATGTGGGAAATGGTTTACTTTAAAGTCCTATCTTGTTTCACATGAGAAAATTCACACTGAAGAGAAGCCCTATTCATGTTCATTTTGTGCGAAATCGTTTAGAAGAAAATTAGAACTCATCATACACGAGAGAATTCACACAGGGGAGAAGCCATATTCATGTTCAGAATGTGCAAAATGTTTTGCCACTAAATCACGTCTTGACAAACATAAGAGAACTCACGGAGGCGAGAAGCAATGATCAGGTTTAAAATGTGGAAACTATGTTACAGAGAAGTCAACTCTGGTTTAGCATAAGTAAGTCAACATTGGACAGACGCCATTTTGATGTTCTTTAAATGGATATGGTTTTACATGGAAATCAAAGCTTGAAAGTTATGTAACAATTCCACCCAAGGCCAGACATAATTTGTAAGATAAAAAAATCAAAAAACACACACAGAGAAATAAAATAATAAAAAACACCAATAACAGCTTGAAACCGCAACTTTTAGGCCTTCCCATGATGATCCTTGAATATCACCTAAATATAAACGTCAGTCATGGAAAAGTTACACAATTACAAAAATTATAATAAAATTACTTAATTAAATAAAAAATTTGATTTTTTTTTTTTTTTTATAATTTTCCCTTCACATTATAAAAATAAAAATCTAGTGTAAAAATTAATTAAAAATAATGGTGAAAAGGCAAAAAATTTGCAGAATAAGTGTGAGAAATTGTTATAACGTTCAAACCCACGTGTATTGTACAACTTGAAAATGAGCCTGGTCTGGAAGAGGAGAAAACAGTCCGGTCAGGGACTGGTTAAAAAAAAGTCTTTGAAAATAGATTTTGCAGAAGGATAAAGCTAAGAATCATAAGATTGTCCAGATTCGGTTCCATAAAGTAATTAGTATTTGGATAGTTTAGTCTGTGATTTAATGTATATAGGATTTTGCTGTAACTGGAAGAAAGTACAGTAGATGGAACACAGTTAAAGGGGTTTTGCCACAATCTCATTTCATACCTCCTGCATCCAGCTCTGTGTGCTCAGAAGGGGGTGTTTGCGATTTGTTTAAATTGCATATCATGTGACCCTGGAGGATGACATCACCAGGCCTTTTCTCTCTCTAGTGAAAGAAAGGTCTGTTTATGTATAGAATTGTTAGTCGCTACAATGTAGCTCAGAGGTAACATTTTTGCTTTACAGCACAAGGGTCCTTGGTTCAAATCGCTGCAGGAACTTAACCTGTGGATTTTTTTTCCTCTTTATCAGTGCACAAACCTGATTGAGGTTTCTTTTTTTTATTTGCACCGTTTGAATTATTACTAACTAGTCCAAAGGACAGAAGTAGAATGACAGCACCCGGGGTTTGAACACTCAGTAGCTACCTGAGATGAGAGGTGATGTTTGAGCATGTGCGACCCTGGACTGAGGAGCTCTCAGCCCTGGTCGTATCCCCTGGAGACGAGCTGTAAACAATGGATTGCTAAAGGAGCAGCTACATTAGAAATGGTACAGAATTTTTAATAATGATGAATGGTGAAAATGTTTATTTAATTTTCAAACTTCCCACATCAATTTTACTTCATGGCAAAACCCCTTTTAAGAGATGCAGGGACCCCCAATAAAAGGGATGTGCTTTATTAAAAAAATTTTTCTTTTCACCCAAAAAAGTAAATTCTAAAAATATAATCTGATTGATCCGGAAAAAATTTTGGGCCATGTGATTTTTGCTTATTTAAAAGGGTTGTCTCACAACATTGATTCAAAACTTACCTCAGTCCCTGTTTTTTTGGGTTTTATTTTTAATTCAGGGGGTGGTTTTTCTGGCTTCCCCTAGGCTGCAGTTTGGGAAACCCGGGCTGTACAAAAAGCAACCAGTGCCGGCCCGCCCTACATGAGGGGTCAAAAAAGGTCTGTGCCAAACCCTGAAAGGGGCTGAAACAGCCCATACCAAGGGGATATTCCCCCAAAAAGGTTTGGACCCCTGTTTTAAAGTACAATATTGCAAAGTGACCCTTTTTTTTGCCCAAAATCTTTAAAAATAAAAAACAAACCTTGGGATGAACAACCCCTTTAACACCCAAATATCTCTTTGGGTTTTTGTTGTAAGGGGTGGGACCCCAGGTTTTTTTAATAAAAAGAAATCCCCGAGGGTCCCCAAAAATGGAAAAATCTCTTTTAAAAAACCCTCAGTGGGTGGTTGGGGCTTCTATAAATCCCTTTTCCCCGAGGGGGGGGTTTTGGGGCCCCCCCAAAATTTTTTTTAAAAAAACCCCCTTTTTTTTTGCTTCGGGGAAAAAATTAAGTTTACCAGTTTTTTTAATCGTATAGGGATTTGTAGGCTTTCCCCGCTTTTTCCTGCATAAATAAAAAAGGGAAGCCTAAGGTTTTTCAAAAACAAAACCGGGCCCTTTCCTTCTTTCCCCGCTGTTCAGACCCCTTTTTCAGTGCATTTTTAAAATAACCCTAACATGGGCCGGGTTCTGATGAGGGCACCCAAAAACCCCCCTGGCTCAGTAATTTTTGGGGTAATTTTCGTTAAACAATCCCGAAGCCCCCCCTCCCCCACCTTGAAAAATCATAGAAAAAGTTTAAAATTTTTTTTTTTATTTTAAACTCTAATTTTTAAAAAAAATTATAACAATTCCCAGGCATTGAAAATTAAAAGTCAAACAATGGGACAATCAGTCTTATGAGGAACTATCTTTTCCAGAGAAGCCCCCATGAAATCAAAGAAGACTCAAATATAAAAAAACTTTTAAATTTTTATAGGATTTTGAAAAAAAAACATTTTTCAAAAGTAATTTAAGGACATGTAACTTTCCCCCTTCTAAACTGGGGGAAGCCCTTTTTTGGAGGAGGGGAAAATGTAAGTTTTTCAGCATGTGAAATAAGAGAGATCTTGCTGTCTTTTATGTGGGGTGTTAAAAATATCAAGCAGAATTAAAAAAGATTCCCCTGGATTAAGTAAAAATGAAGTATGCCCAAACTGGTTTTAAAAATTTATATATGTACAGTGAAAAAAATTCTTTGATCCCTGCCCGATTGTGTAAAATTTTCCCACGACAAAGACATGAAAATTTTATTTAAAAATTTAAGGGGAGGTTTTTTTTTTAAAATTGAGCGAAAGAAAATCCAAAATAAAATCCGAAAAAACAAAATTATATTTAAAATTTTTTAAATTTTTTTGCATTTTGCTGAAGAAATAAAATTTTTAAACCCCTACCACCATTTGGGTTGGGTTTCAAAACAAGATAAGTTTTTTATTTCGTTTTTGGATGTTTTTTTTTTTGTGCAGCCCAAAGTACAACCCTTAATTGCTGTGCCTTTTCGCACAAAAAACGCATCTGAAAAAAAGCACTGTGAAAAAAACACCCTTAAAGGGGATGTCTATGTCGAACTTAACCAAACCTTTTTCCAGTTTTGATTCTCAGATTCTTGAAAACCCAGGGCGGGCTTGAAATTTTTATGTAACCCCACCCCCCCCCCCTTTCCCCAGGTGACTCATCAAAGCCACCCTCCGGGGGGTCTGCTCGCTCCCAGCTCTTTCAGTAATTTATTCCCGCATTACAACGGGGGACAGAGCTTCCCAAATAAAAGGGAAAAACAATGGCTAGTAGTTTTGCTTAATTTTAAAATTTTCCTCCTACTCCTGCCGCATTCCTCCCCAGTGATTTATTTACATCCACGGAGAGTGGATGAAACAGCTGCGTCTGTCCGGTCTTATCTTCTGGGTCTTTAAAACACATCGTTCTACTGCGGTTTAGAGTGATGTGTAACACTGCAACAACACCTGCCTGTTACCTCCCCCCCCCCATGTGAAACAAATAAATATATGGAGAGAGACATTTATATATATATATATATAAAATTTATAAAATATATATATATATATATATATATTTATATATATATATATAATATTTTATATTATAATGTGTTTTGTGTGTGTTCCTCTCTTCTCCCTGGGTATATACATATATGTTCTTTCTCTCTCCCTCCCCCTCCCGTATGTATATAAATCCACTGCCTATATTATATTTATGGAGAGTGAATATATATACACATACAGGGAGAGAGAGACACACATGTTTATCTCCATAAATATATTTATAAACATGTCAGGTGGAAAGGAGAGTTACAGGCAGGTGTTTGTTATATATACTATACTGTCATATATATATATAATATATATATATATTTATATTTTATATATATAATGTATGAAGAGAAAGGGACACATGACTTAAGTATAAATACAATAATGTGGTGTCCCTCACTCTATCCCCATGTGTCTATATTAGTGTTTTATTTATATAAATATATATATATAAATATATATATAGATACACGTGTTACATGGCCTGTGGGATATTTATATACATAGGGGGGGGGGAGAGAGAGTCACACACATATATATATGAAGCGAAAGAGGGAGACACATATATACAATATATGTGTGTGTCTCTGTGTATCTCTCTCTATGTATGTATATATATCTATATATATAATGTGTCTTTAGCACTCTCTCTTCTCTTCGTATATATATGCCTCACTGGATATATATATATATATTGTAGGAAGGCACAAGGTGCTGTTATTGATGGACGTTATGTGCCCACCGATCTGCCTAAGATCGGTGAAATAAACCCCTGTTATTCTGGGTGTCAGCGGCAATAGGCCACTGACAGGGTTTGTTTTGTTTAGTATGGCAGAAAATGCCGTGACCCGGGTCGGGCTTTATTGGAGCAGTCTGTAGAGTTGGGTGGGACGGGCTGCTCCCACACTCCGGTCCTGGGCTTACCGCCCTATATAAGGCCAGCAGGCTCAGGTGGATTGGGGGTGTGGTTCCATTCGGTCAAACACTGCTAGTGGAGTGAGCAGTAGTGAGAGAGCCAGAGCTGGACTGGCAACCCTGAGAGTACTGCAGAGACCTGCACACGGGTTTATTAACCCGGGAACCCCCCTGTACGGTAACGGGGACCGATAACACGGACTAAAAAGTTATGTTTGTTTTGGCTGAAGCAAGCCCTGCTATTTATGTTTCGGGACTTTGTGACTGTTGAAAATTAATCCTGCAGTGTTGAAACGTTTAAGGACGGCCTCCGTTTGAGCTGATTCCACAATTGGTGTCTCGGATGCGGGCAACATCCGGGTTTGTAGGGGCTGCATTTTCCTGGATAAGGCGGCTACTACTCTTAAAAACCAACAGGCGAAAGGGAGGAGCTGCTGAAGCCCTGGTGCAGGGGGATGCCCAACAGCAACAAGCCCATGCTGAGTCCGTCCCGGGGTTCACACAGGAAAACGAACCAGCTCCTGATTAGGCAGATGGCCATCATGGAGAAGCGATCCAGGGGAAGGAGGCCCGGCTACCCCCCGTCAGGAGGACGGAACAGCAGGGCGGAAAAGGGTACGAGACGCCCTACAGAAGATGACCTCAGAAGACGACGTGGAAGCCTTCCTTACTGTCTTTGAGTGGGTTGCTGGATGGGAGAATCTACCAACTCCGCAGTGGGCAGAGGTCCTGGCCCCATTTCTCACTGGCGAGCCTCAAAAGGCTTATTATGACTTACATCTGCAGGATGCCAGGGAATACCCTCGACTCAAGTGGAGATTTCTGGCACGCCTGGGTGTGACGGTCACAGTCCGGGCACAAGGGTGCATCACTGGGGATAAGGAGGGACGGCCCCCAAAGTCCCAATGTTTGATCTCCTGCACCTCGTCCAGAAATGGCTGCAACCGAGGTGTGTTCCCCAGCCCAGATGGTAGAGGGGGTCATGATGGGCCCCATTTTGTTCACGCTCTTCCCAAACCAGTGCATATGCTGGGTGGCGAAAGGGAATCCCCGACGGCAGATGCCTTGATCGGCTTAGTGGAGAGATATCAGGCCATGGAGAATTCCCTGGCTGATCCAGGCCCCTTTTGCCTCTCCCTATGGCAGACCCAGATGACTCAGGAAGCCAAAGAAGGGGTACTAAGCTCCCTAGAGACGCCCGTCCCAAGGCCAGGGCCCTGCCCGAGCCAACGTCCCGACCCCCTGTCCGGGACATTATCTGCTGGAGATGCCAGGCTGTGGGGCATGTGGCGGCCCGGTGCCCCCTCGGCTCGGAACTGATGGACTGTTCCGTTTGGGCGGCGTACGTTCTGTTGGCGCTTCCGGCATGCACAGCCGGGTTGGACAACTACCAAGGGACTTCCCCCTCTGTCCCATCAGGGTGACTGACGCCTCTCATGGGACTGTTGGACTCGGGAAGTTTGGTCACGTCCCTGACGGCCATGTCCCGCATGTGGTTGGTCCCAGGAAAACCTTGGGGGTCACATGTATCAGGGAGATACACAAGTGTACTCAGTGGCCCAAGTCAGGTTAAAACTCCACTAAGGGTACAGTGTCACACCATGTGGGCATTGTCAGGGGTTTACTACATGAAGTGATAATAGGCGGGATGCCCTCTCTTTTGGGGACTGTGGGAAAGTACCTTTCCCAAGGGAAGCCCCCCAACAGCCTGAGAGCCCTGACCCCAACGTGGCCCCCGAGTTCATTCTCGGTCATGGTAGGTGACGGGGAGGAGCCAACCCCTGACGAGACCGTTCCGACCTAAGGGTCTCCCAGGGGAAATTTTGGGACAGCCAACTGCAGGACGAGACCCTAAGAGGCCGTTCAATAGTGTGGTAGTGCTTGATGGGGTTCCTCAAGAGCCAGGGAGAGGAGAGTTTCCCCACTTTGCTTTTAAATGGAAAACTGTTGTATCGCATTACCAAAATCGCGAGGAAGTCGTGGAAAAAGCTTTTGGTCCAAAACCATATCGACGTATGTAATGGATCTGGCCCACGGTCATGTGTTGGGGGGCACTTGGGGGGAGACAAGACCGTAGAAGAATTCTACCCAGATTTTACTGGCCCGGGTGCTTTCCGTGAAATCCGTGATTTTTGCCAGTCCTGTCCCAGTGCCAGATACCTCCCGGTCGCCAAATTTCCGTAGCCTCTCATAACCCCGCCTATTATAGAAACTCCTTTTGAGAGGATCGCCATGGATTTATTTGGGACCCTGGTAAAATCGGCTAGGGGACACCCGTATATTCTGGTCGTCATGGACTATGCCACCAGATACCCTGAAGCTGTGCCCTAAGAAATGTTCCCTCCAAGGTGATTGCTAGGGAGTTGTGGCACTCTTTTCCAGAACGGACTACTGAAAGGGGATCCTGAAGGATCAAGGTAACCCTTTCCATGTCAAAAGTTATGCGGGACCTGTGTAAGGTGCTGAAGGTGACCCAACTACGCACCTCTGTTTATCACCCCAGACAGATGGTTTAGTGGAACGTTTCAACAAGACCTTAAAGGCCATGTTGAAGAAGGTAGTCGAGAACGATGGCCGAGATTGGGACTAACCCTTTTTCCTTATCTGTTGTTTGCTATTAGAGAGGTTCCACAAGCTTCCACAGGGTTCTCCCCTTTTGAATTACTTTATTTGGGAGACTATCCGAGGGGTCTATTTGGGTATTGCCAAAGAGAGCTGGGGAGTGAAGTCACACCCTATAAAAGTGTCGTTGAGGCATGTGACACAATTTTCAGCAGCGAATTGCTCAGGGACTCCCAATTGTTAAGGAGCATCTCTTACAGGGGCAGGAAGCGCAAACGAGAGTCTATAAAGGTCAGCCCGGGTGAGGCAGTTTTTGTCCCGGGGATCGGGTCCTGGGCTTAGTGCCCACGGGTGGAGAGCAAGTTCCTGGCAAAATGGCAGGGGCCCTACGAGGTAGTTGGAAGGTGGGGGACGTCAACTATAGGGTCCACCAGCCCAGTAGAAGGAAGCCCTATCAAATATATCACATTAACTTGCTCAAGCCATGGAATGATAGGGACCCCCCGGAGGCTTCTTGCTTGTGGACCCAACCAGAGTCTGCAATTGAGGAGGTAAAGATCACCGAGACCCTGTCCCCTTCTCAAACCCAACAGTGCAGGCAGCTGTTACAAAAAAATAGGGACTTGTTCACAGAGGCCCCAGGACTAACCTCTGTTGTGGAACACGAGATTGTGACCGAGCCTCAGGTGAGGGTAAGCTTAAAACCCTTATAGGATTCCCAAGGCCGAAGACAGATAGTCGCAAAGGAGGTACAGAGGATGTTAACATTAGGAGTGATAGAGGAGTCGAAAAGCGGATGGTCCAGCCCCATCGTGTTAGTCCCAAAGCCAACGGTGAGTGGCGGTTCTGTAATGATTACCGCAAGCCCCAATGAAGTGTCAAAGGTGGATACATACCCTATGCCCGGTGGATGAGCTTATTGAGAGGCTAGGGCCAGCCGATTATATCACCACCCTAGACTTTCCAAGGGGTATTGGCAGTTTTCCCCCAGCCAAGAAAGCCCGGGAAAAAGATGGCATTTTCCACACCGGAAGGGTCCTTCCAATATGTAAGAATGCCCTTTTGAGTTGCAAGGGGCCCCGCCACTTTCCGAGGGCCTATGGACAGGTTTTTAGGTCCCCCAGGGGATATGGTCAGCGTACCTCGATGATATCGTGATTTTCAGCCGCGATTGGGAGAGTCACCTTGAAAAGGTCCAGCTGTCCTGGATGCGATAGGAAAGGGGGTTTTACCATCAATCCCAGTAAGTGCGCCATAGGGGTGGAAGAGGCCCGATACTTGGGGTATATCGTGGGGAAAAGGAGTGATTTAAACCCAGGTAACTAAGATTGAAGCATCCAGAACTGCCCCGTCCGCTTAATAAGAAACAGGCGAGAGCGTTTCTGGGGAAACGTGGGGTATTATCGGCGGTTTATCCCCAAGTTTGCCGAGATGGCAGCACCCTTGACGGACCTGACAAAGGGGACTAAGTCCACCATGATCAAATGGTACCCAGAGGCTGAAGAGCCTTCCAAAACTTGAAAGTAGCCCTGTGTAGACAGCCGGTTTTAGTGCCCCAGACTTCCAGGGAATTTTTTGGTGCAAATGGAGCTCAGAGGTCGACTAGGAGCCGTAATGTCCCAGGTTTTCAATGGGGAGGAGCATCCCGTGTGGGTTTTCTCAGCAGGAGCTGTCCCCTGCAGAGCGTAATTATGCCTAATCGAGAGGGAATGCTTGGCTATTTAAATGGGCCCTCGATTTTTCTCCAGTATTACCTTCTGGGACGGAAATTTAGGCTGGTGACGGATCATGCCCTTTGAAATAGTTTTAAAGGGAAAAAAGCAACAATGCCAGGGTCACCCGTTGGTTTCTGGCCCCGCAAGATTTTATTTTCGGTAGAGCACAGGCCCGGTAAGCTGCAAGGTAAAGCAATTTCCCTTCTAGGGTACATAGCATGATGGCTGAGGTGCCCAGTCCCCCGGCTTTGGGCAGAGGGGGGGGGGGGGGTATTAGGAAGGCACAAGGTGCTGTTTTTTGATGGCACTGTTTGTCAACCCATCTGCCTAAAATCGGTTTAATAAAGCCCTGTTATTTTGGTGGTCAGCGGCAATAGGCCACTGACACGGGTTTGTATTGTTTAGTATGGCAGTAAGCCGTGATCCGGGTCGGGCTTTATTGGAGCAGTCTGTTTGAGTTGGGTGGGACGGGCTGCTCCCCCATCCAGTCCTGGGGTTACAGCCCTATATAAGGCCAGCGGCTCAGGTGGAAGGGGGTGTGGTTCCATTCCGGTCAAACCCGGCTCAGTGGAGTGAGCTGTAGTGCGAGAGCCAGAGCTGGACTGTGCAACCCTGAGAGTACTGCGAGACCTGCACACGGGTTTGGAACCCCGGGAAACCGCTGTACGGTAACGTGACCGATAACACGGGCTATAAATTTTTGTTTGTTTTGGCTGAAGCAAGCCCTGCTATTTATGTTTCTGGACTTTGTGACTGTTGAAATAAATCCTGCAGTGTTGCACAATTTTTGGACTGCCTCCGTTTGAGCTGATTTCCCACAATGTATATATATTATATATATAATAAAATATTTTATATAATATTATATATATGTGGGGGTTTGTCTTTATTTCTTTCTCTTTCTCTCTATATTTCTTTTATATAATGTGTATTATTCTCAACACATCCACATATTTTTCATAAGTATACATTATATATAGAGAACGACACAAATAATATGTGAGGAAGAAGAATGCCGCATATATTTATATATATTTATATAAAAATATATAATATATATATAATATAGCGAGAGAAGAGAGAGAGACAATAATAGTGTGTGTCCCTCTCCCATCCAAAATTATATATATTATATTATTTTTAATGTATAATTTTATTTGGAGGGAGAGAGGGACCCACACTATTGCTCTCTTTAATATTTAATGTAATATTTGTGTGTGGTACTCCCCCCTGTGGTTATGTGTATTATAAATAATTTAAATATATTTTTATTATAATTAATATTTTAATAAAATTAAAATATATTTTGTGCCCTTATTCCTCTCCCCCCAATGATTATATATTCAATTGATATATGTGTGTGTGTGTGGTGGTGTGAGTGTGTGTGTGTTGTGGTTGAAATATATATTAAATATATATACTATATATAATTGTAAATATGTGCGTGTGCAGGGGCGTAAAAGAGAATCGGCCCAAAGCAAACTTCAGATGAGGTCCACCCCCCACTCAACCTCCCCAACGAACATTTAAGGATAGCGTTCTGATTTTACAAGATCAAATAACCTTCCATACTTTCCCTTCTTTATACCAAAAAAATCCACTATACCTGACCAACTTTACTTATACACCAAATGGACCAAAACATACCGCAGAACATGATCAAAATTATCAGGACTGATATACTACACTATTACTGTCATGAACACAAGACCAATTACCCATAGTGAGATAGAGATAAAATAATGTTTACAAGCTTGCAGACTGTATTTTACACCAATACAGTGACCTTTATAGTGGTAGACACCGTGTACACAGCTCTGCAGACTGTATATTACCTCCATACAGTGCCCATTATAGTGGTAGACATCCGTGTACACAGGATACGAAGACTGTATATTACCTCCATACAGTGACCATATAGTGGTAGACATCAGTGTACACAGGCTCTGCAGACTGTATATTACCTCCATACAGTGACCATATAGTGGTAGACACCAGTGTACACAGGCTCTGCAGACTGTATTTACCTCCATACAGTGACCATATAGTGGTGACACCAGTGTACAAGGCTCTGCGACTGTATATAACCCCAATAAAAATGACCATATGTGGTAGAATCAGTGTACACGGGCTCTACAGACTGTATATTATCTTCATACAGTGACCATATAGTGGTGAAAACCAGTGTACACAGGCTCTGCAGACTGTATATTACTTTCATACAGTGACCACATAGTGGTAGAACCCACAACAAGTACTACAAACAAATATTATGTTACTGTCTTTATGGAAAACATCAGGTAATTATAGCACTAAATGAGGCAGAAGCTGTCCTTTTTACATTGAAACTGGGGGGACCCCATGTGTATTTATTTTTTACAAAAATCATTGATTTCCTGAGAATCCTAAACTGGGCACCTCCTGTAATCATTACAGTGGATGCCCAGGTGCAGAGTCTTATTAAATAACTACATTTTCTGCAAAAAAAAACGACGTGGGGTCCCCCCCCAATTTCCATAACCAGCCAAGGTAAAACCGACAGCGGCAGCCTGATACTATTAGAATGGGAAGAACCATCAATACTGGTAACTTCCCATTCTAAAAAATACCAGTCTGCAGCTGCTCCAGAAGCATTAGAGGGTCCGCCTCTGACGGTTACCGGCTCTTCCCAGTACCCCTGGTGCGTTGGGTACTGGGGTAATAGTGTCACGGGGCTAGTGTCAGCCTTAGGCAACGCCGCTGGCTGACACCAAGCCCAAGCGATGGTAATGAAGAGGCGTCTGTCAGACACCTCCACTACTATCACTGGAAGAATATTAAAAAAACAACACACACAGAAACTGCAAAAAAAACTTTATTCAAATTAAAAATCCCTAAAAACCAGCCCTGTTAACCATTTTATTAAAGAAATCGACACACGCTTTCCGACGTAGTCCACCGAATCCGTCGTAGTCCAGGGGAAACCTGTAAAGAAAAAAACCCCACAAAAAAACAACCCTACTAATGGGGGCATCACCCAGCTTTCCGGGATGCTAAAAAGCCTATTCTGTGCCATGGAATGCTGGGTGACATCTCCAAAAGTAGGCATCCAGGAAGGCTGAGTGGCACCCATCCTCCACACAAGGCACTCTACTTTTCTAAGTGTCTGCTGTGGGTGATGTCACCCGCTTTCCTGGGTGCTGGATAGCCTATCCAGCACCCAGGAAAGCGAGGGGGAGCACCTATCCCTCAATTAGGCAACAAAGGGTTTTTTGGGTGCCTGTGTGGACGATGTCACCCACTTTCCCGGGTGCTGGATAGGCTATCCAGCATCCAGGAAGCTGAGTGGGGCCCCCCTCCCCCAACACCAGACAACAAGCTTTTATGGGTGCCAGCTGGGTTTGGCGATGTCACCCAAATATTCAAAACTGGGTGCCTGGTATAGGGGAATGGGTGCTACCCAGCTTTCCTGGATGTGAATAGCCCAACCACAACTTAGAAAGCTGATGACTTCGCCACAGCAGGCACCCGAAAAGCTGGGTTTTGGTGTGGTGGTTGGGTGCCACTCAGCTTTCTGGATGTGGATAGCATTCCGCATATGGGAAGTTGGGGGGACATTGCCGCAGCAGGTACCCCGAAAAGCAGTGGGTCTGTGAGGGATGGGTGTACCAGCTTTCCTGTGTGAATACCACCCAACTAGAAACTGGTGACTTCGACACAGCAGGCACCAAAAGCTGGGGTTGGTGTGGGGCCAATCACTTTCTTGGACGCTGGATAGTCTATCCAGCACCGGAAAGTTGGGTGACATTGTCCACAGCGGGCACCCAGAAAAACTGGGTTACTATTGTGAGGGATGAGTGTTACCCAGCTTTCCTGGATGCTGGATAACATATCCAGAGAAGTGAATTTTAATTAGGGCAGATAAGGGAGCTGAGGCTGTGGCTGTGAGTCTGAGCTGAGAATACAAATTAGGGCAGAAGATAAGGCAGTGATAAATCATTAGCAGCCTGCAGCAGATAACTCAGGAGGGGAGGGGAGCGGAGCGACAGGCAGCCAGCCAGCTGAATGCCGTTACTCACTGCTCTCTGCGCTCTGTGCTGCGATCAGGAAGACAAGACTGAGAAGAGAGGGAGTGCGCATGGGTGAACAAGGGCCATCCTTTGGGCGACCTGTATGAAAAAAAAACAGGAGCCGGCAGCCTATAAGAAAGAACAAACAGGTCGGTGACATAGGGACCTGAGCAGGCTCAGGTGCCTCTACAAGAAGAAGGTATTTTGGAAAACAGTGGGACAATGTTAATTGATATATATTGGAAAGTTGATTGTTTTTTTAAAGATCTTTAACCTGAAAACCAATCTTTGTAGCGAGACAACCCCTTTAAGGGTTCTGGCTCCTATAGACCAGTTAGATGTTCCTAATCAAGTTAGATGTCCCTATATTAAATACAGCTGTCTTAAATAGTCACCTTTATAAAAGACTCCTGTTAACAAACTTAATCAGTCAGAATCTAACCTGTACAACATGGGCAAGACCAAAGAGCTTTCTAAGGATGTCAGGGACAAGATCAGAGACCTGCACAAAGCTGGAATGGGCTACAAAACCATAAGTAAGACGCTGGGTGAGAAGGAGACAACTGTTGGTGCAATAGTAAGAAAATGGAAGAAATACAAAATGACTGTCAGTCGACATCGATGTGGGGGCACCATGCAAAATCTCACCTCGTGGGGTATCCTTGATCATGAGGAAGGTGAGAGATCAGCCTAAAACTGCACATGGGGGAACTTGTTAATGATCTCAAAGGAGCTGGGACCATGGCCACCAAGAAAACCATTGGTAACTCATTACGCCATAATGGTTTAAAATTCTACAGTGCCCACAAGGTCCCCATGCTCAAGAAGGCGAATGTGCAGGCCCGTCTGAAGTTTACCAATGAACACCTGGATGATTCTGTGAGTGATTGGGAGATGAGACAAAAAAAAGCTCTTTGACATTAACTCAACTCGCCGTGTTTGGAGGAAGAGAAATGCTGCCTATGACCCAAAGAACACTGTCCTTACTGTCAAGCATGGAGGGGGAAACATTATGTTTTGGAAATGTTTCTCTGCTAAGGGCACAGGACTACTTCACCGCATCAATGGGAGAACGGATGGAGCCACGTACCGTAAAATTCTGAGTTACCACCTCCTTCCCTCCAACAGGAAATTAAAAATGGGTGGTGGCTGGGTCTTCCAGCAAGACAATGACCCAAAACAAACCGCCAAAGCAACAAAGGAGTGGCTCAAAAGGCACATTAAGCTCAGGGAGTGGCCTAGCTAGTCTCCAGACCTTAATCCCATAGAAAATTTATGGAGGGAGTTGAAGCTCTAAGTTGCCAAGCGACAGCCTCAAAATCTTAATGATTTAGAGATGACCTGCAAAGAGGAGTGGAGCAAAGTTCCTCCTGAACTGTGCACAAATCTCATCATCAACTACAAAAACATCTGACTGCTGTGCTTGCCAACAAGGGTTTTGCCACAAAGTATTAAGTCTTGTTAAGTCAGATATGAGTCTATTTCCCTTTTCTCCCATATTTTCTTCCATGTTTTATTTTCCCTTTTTTTATTTTTTTAACTAATTTTTTTGAACCTCCCACTCACATAGGACATACCCTACACATTTATCACATCTCATTATCATTTACGCTGATATACTCAGTAGAGTCCATCACATATATAATATTCTCCAATCAGGTTGACATACATAAGATTGATAAAAGATTGAAGGAAAGAGGATATTCCCCTCAGTTATTGGCAGAAACCTTTGATAGGATTAAAAATACCACACATCACACTTTACTTAGTGAACAGAGGAATAAAAGAAACATGAAAAACTTAGTTTTTTCAACTAGATTTAGTGATGACTATAAGGAGGTGAAGAAAATCTTATCAAAACCTACAGATTCTACGGCAAGATGAAATCTTGAAAAAATATGTGGAACAAGGGGTTAAATGTGTCTCTAGGAGGGGGGGCTCACGTTAGCTAACGAATTGTCACCAAGTACCTTTGTAAGTAATGGGAAAAAAACCTGGTTACAGTACCAGGAATTTTATCCTTGTGGTAAAATCAGGTGCAACCTATGTTCATTGGTGATAAAGGGAAACACATTTACAAATAGTAAGAACACAAGACAATTTAAGTTGAAACAATATGCTAACTGTGAAACAGATCATGTGATCTATTACATTTTGTGTAAAAAGTGTAACCTAATGTAAGTAGGTAGCACCATTAGAAAAATTAAACAGAGGATTGCAGAACACTTGGCTGATATCTGCATCAGGTGCCGCAAGACATTTTGTGGAAAAACATGAAGGCAAAATCACAGATCTCCGCTGTGGAGTGATTGAAAGGGTAGTGAAACCCGTACGGGGAGGCAACTGGGAACATAAGGTTAGTATACGTGAAGCATACTGGATAATGGTATGCGAGACACGTTTTCCCTTAGGTCTAAACAAACGTAACGATCTTCTGTACATTTATTAGCCATTCAACAATAATGCATATTTGGATGTAGGGGCACCTTAATTGTAGAGTATAAAAGTAAGATAAAAATATGAGCCCACTCCGAAATAGGCATATGTTGAGATCCTTTGTCAGACCAAGTGAGGGTTAATGAATAGGAAACGCCTTACATCACGTGATTTCATGACGTATGTCTTTTTAATTGTTTATATAAGTGCAGCAACTGCTAAGTGCTCGTATGCTGTGAACAAGAATCCTGTTGGATTTGAAACGCGTTAGCGTTCGATGCTGTTAATATTGTCCTGAAGATGCATATTTCAAATAAACCGTGGATTATCTACCCGCTGGAGTTTTCCGTTTGTGGATATAGTCTCTATGTTTGTGCGTTGACTGGCAGCCCTCCGTGCGGATCAGATGTCCATGGAAGCATTGCAACGATTGCAGGAAAGGTGATGGAGTGCGATTATACATCGGCAGCAATGATGATCACGACTCAGGGTTAAGCAGCAGTGTGTTTCTTCTATTGGATATTTTGACATACTTACCTCACACTCAATCACACATTCATGTCTCCAGGTCCAGACTCTTAAGGCGAAAGGTAAAAATTCTGGAGCTGACAGACCGGTTCTAAATCGCTTTAAGGTAGTATAGACTGCACCAGAATGTATGAACCTGTTCTTCTGCAGTTCACACATACAGGCACAGTCTAGTGCCAATACTACAACTCAGGCACCACCTTTACCCTGGTCTGGCTGTTCTTCTGCAGGTCATACATACAAGGTAGTGTAGAGCCAATACCACAAGTCTCAGGCACCACCTTTATCCTGGTCTGTTCTTCTGCAGGTCATACATACAGGGCAGTGTAGAGCCAATACCACAAGTCTGGCTCAGGCACCACCTTTACCCTGGTCTGGCTGTTGTTCTGCAGGTCATACATACAGGGCAGTGTAGAGCCAATACCACAAGTCTAGCTCAGGCACCACCTTTACCTTGGTCTGTTCCTCTGCAGGTCATACATACAGGGCTGTGTAGAGCCAATACCACAAGTCTGGCTCAGGCACCACCTTTACCCTGGTCTGTTCTTCTGCAGGTCATACATACAGGGCAGTGTAGAGCCGATACTACAAGTCTGGCTCAGGCACCACCTTTACCCTGGTCTGGCTGTTCTTCTGCAGGTCATACATACAGGGCAGTGTAGAGTCAATACCACACGTCTGGCTCAGGCACCACCTTTACCCTGGTCTGTTCTTCTGCAGGTCATTCATACAGGGCAGTGTAAAATCAATACCACAAGTCTGGCTCAGGCACCACCTTTACCCTGGTCTGGCTGTTCTTCTGCAGGTCATACATACAGGGCGGTGCAGATTCAATACACCAAGGATAGCTCAGGCACCACCTTTACACTGGGAGGGCTGTTCGTCAGCAGGTCATACATACAGGCGCCGTGTAGAGCCAATACCACAAGTCTGGCTCAGGCACCCCCTTTACCCTGGTCTGGTTGTTCTTCTGCAGGTCATACATACAGGGCAGTGTAGAGCCAATACCACAATTCAGGCTCAAGCACCACCTTTACCCTGGTCTGGCTGTTCTAACTGTTCGGCGTCAAAGTTTTGGCGTCAAAGAATTATAAATGTGTCTACTTCTAAGAATGTGATGCAACGCCTCCAGAATGCCCTAAAACAAAAGCGCACTAAAAAGTGTCTTCGGCGCGGTACTGAGGCACTTATCGTGCCAAAGTTTGGAGTGCGCCTGTTCATACATCCTATAGAACTACAGCTTTTTGACGCCAGAATTCTGGCGCAGTCCTGTTCATACACATCACCCTTAGTATATATCAAACATTCATTAATCCACATCATCAAGGTTACCACATCTGTCTCTCCAGGTTCAGATTCTCATTATATATCAATTACACCATCACATACTCATTCATCCAACTGCTAATGTGACCCCTCTAATACTGACAATAAAGTACTCCAATGGTAATGGTAACCCCACTAATAGTGAATCCTGTGGTACCTTACTAAAAAAAAGTGACCTCTCCAATACTAAACTATGTGGTATGCCTCTGTTAACAAGGAACCCTCCAATGCTGATCCCTGAGCTACCCCTGAAGTAATGATGAACAAATACTGACCTCTAAGGTAGGCCAAAATCTGGCGATAAATGGTCCATCCATCTTTCCTTCTATACGGTGCAGTCGTTCTGTCCCCTTTGCAGAAAAGCACCCACAAATTATGATGTTTCCACCCCCATGCTTCATGGTTGGGACGGTGTTCTTGGGCTTGTACTCATCCTTCTTCTTCCTCCAAACATGGCGAGTGGAGTTGATACCAAAAAGTTCTATTTTGGTCTCATCTGACCACATGACCTTCTCCCACCTCCTATGGATCATGCAGATGATCATTGGTGAACTTTAAACAGGCTTGGAGATGTGCTGGCATGAACAGGGGAACCTTGCCCTGCAGGATTTTGATCCATGACAGGGTAGTGTGTTACTAATGGTAATCTTTAAGACTGTGGTCCCAGCTCTATTCAGGCCATTGACCAGGTCTCCCATGTAGTTCTGGGCTGATTCCTGACCTCTCTCAGAATCATCCTTACCCCAAGAGGCGAGATCTTGCCTGAAGCCCCAGACCAAGGAAGATTGACAGTCATGTGTTTCTTAAATTGTCTGATAATTGCAGAAAACAGTTATTGCCTTCTCAACAAGCTGCTGCCTATTGTCCTGTAGCCCATCCCAACCTTGTGCAGGACAATTTCTCCCTGCTCTTCTTAGGCCTCGTTCACACGGCTTATTTTGCCGCGGATTGGCGCCGTACTGCGCGCCGGATTTGCGCTGCAGTACGGCTCCAATCCGTCGCAGTAATTACGGTAATCCACTGTTCTCATAGTGGATTCCGTCGCTCCTCCCCGCTCGGCGAATCCGCCGCGGGGGGGAGAAAGTGACATGCACATTATCCAGGCGCAATACGCGCCGTGGATAATGCAAGTCTATGGGGCCGGGGAGCGGCGCCCCCGCCGCGCTCCGGCCCGCCCCGTCCCTTATTCACGGCGGATTTGTGAGCCGGATTGCGCTTACAAATCCGTCGGGAATAAGCCGTGTGAACACGGCCTTAGACAGCTCTTTGTTCTTGACCATGGTGGAGAGGTTGGAGTGTGATTAAGTGTGTGGACAGGTGTCTTTTATACCGGTAACAAGTTCAAATAGGTGCAATTAATACAGGTAATGGTCAGAGTAGGAGGACGTCTTAAAGAAAACTTAACAAGTCTTTAGGAGCCAGAATTCTTGCTGGTCAGTCGGTGATCAAATGCTTATTTCATGCAATAAAATGTAAATTATTAAAAAATCATACAATGGGATTTTCTGGATTTTTTTTATTCTGTCTCTCACAGCTGAAGGGAACCTATGATAAAAATTACAGGTCTCCCCATTCTTTGTAGGTGGGAAAACTTGCCAAATTGCCAGTGTATGCAATACTTATTTTCCCCACCGTACAGTTAAGGAAGATATATATATAAAACTGTAAAGACCACTAAAAATAGTTTCATCTATAAAAAAAATTAATGTTCAAAAGGGAAATAAGTATTATATAAAATCAAAATGGAGATACAAGGATAATAGTGATTATAAGAAAAATAAATTTTGTGACATTTGGAGCATAAGAAACATTTGTATGTACTTTTGAAGTGACGCGAGGTGTGGCGCCATATGCATGCCTCTTAGTAACATAAGAACTGCAATAATCACTATCTTAAAGGGGTTGTCTCGTTCCAGCATTTGGCAGCCGTTTGTGCTGGTTGCGAAGC
Organism: Phyllomedusa bahiana; assembly: GCA_025379985.1. Taxonomy (NCBI): domain Eukaryota; kingdom Metazoa; phylum Chordata; class Amphibia; order Anura; family Hylidae; genus Phyllomedusa; species Phyllomedusa bahiana. Next base: position 67,453 of record JAODAL010018128.1, read on the forward strand.
AGAGCTTGTGAAATAGAGGGGTTTGTTTCTCCTCCCAGCAGGGCGTATCTGCTCTCTCTACAGACCCGCCCCAAAGTGTGTAAGTTCATTCTGTGTGAGCTCGGGGAAGGGAGAGGTTCTCAGCTGTCATTGGAATCTTTAGAAGTGAAAAGCTAAGTGTATCTCCATAGTGTATATCTAAATGTCTCACTCTCTCTACATACTTTGTAACTAGAATGAGCATTTGTCATTCAGGACTCTGGGAAAGATGGGCGACTTTTTTTCTCTGTCTCTCTCACATTGTGATATATCCTGCAGATTACACCTCTGACCTCTACAGATCTGCAGGACAAAACCATATGCTTTGTCTGTGTTTACATGGGACTGCAGATGTGTGTCCTGCACAGCTCATTGCCTCAGCTGCCGCTTCACTCACTGATTGCAGTCAGTGAATGAAAACGTGTCCATGCACAGTTCATTGCCTCAGTTGCTACTGTGCTTTTAGTTTTACATGGGACAGCCGATGTAAGACTGCACTCCTTACATGGGACTGCCATCTTACATGGGACTGTTGATGTTAGACTGCACCTCTCACATGGGACTACTGTTTTCAATTTTATGTGGGACTGCCATGTTAGACCGCCCTTCTTACATGGGACTGCCGATGTTGAACTGCACTTCTTACATGGGACTGTCATTTTACGTGGGACTGTCAATGTTAGACTGCACTTCTTACATGGGGCTGCTGATGGTTTGGGGGTTATTGTTTAGTTTTTTTCTCTCTCCCAAAATCCCCACTCCTCCATGCACACTGCTTATACATATGTCCCGCTGCGCTCTCCTGTCCACGACCAGTTCTCTGCATCTCCTGCGTGTGCACGCTCCCATTCTGGTCAGCAAGCAGCTCAATCAACAGCCACTCATAAACTAGCGGGGGCCTGTAAACAAACTGTGTTGCTAAGGACAAGTAAAGCAGCCCATTCTCTAAAACCGTTGCACTTTGCTAATGGTGACCAAGGCCGGACATGCTTACATTTTTGGTCCCCTCGTTTTGAACTATGATCTTCATAGTGAGACAACCCCTTTAAATACAAAGTCACAAAGTTGTTGGCAATATGTTTCACTTATTGCAGGTTGTATTCTAGGCGTGGCAGCCGGTTGATTGCAGACAATTCTCATGAGACTAATAAGTATACGGCCATGTATAGAAATTGTAAGTTTTCTGTACACCAGGTTCTAGATGGAAAACTAGAGGGGAATTGGGAACACGGTCCCAAGGGGACGAGCTATTGAGTCATAACTTATCAATGATAACAGTAATAGGAAAACAAAGGTCACCCGATAAAAAGTGGAGCCTGATCAAACATTTCACGATGAGTTCGTGGACCCGTGCTTCTTAGAATGCATCTTTTCTTTATTGTAAACAATAGCTTTCTTAAAACAATTCAGTTAAAAGCATTGCGTATAATGTAGTCATGGCAGACTAGTAGCGTATGTTGCATAGACAGATAGGTAAATACCTTACATAGCACTTTGAAGCGATCATTAGACGAGGAGCAGCATGGACAACCGGCCGGGTGAACGCCGCCAGATGCAACGTTTCAAGGGATCAACGCCCTCTTTCTCAAGCATGCGTGTTCCAGGTTTGCCTTCCCTTTATATACATTTTAACCCTTTAGTTAGACAAAAAGAAATTATTTTAAAAACTCTTTGAAACTCAATTCTTCATTGAGTCCATTCGGGCTCTTGGAATCCAGTATGTTTCCCTTTTTAATAATTGTGTCTTAATCTGATCTACATTATTTCCTTTAACGCTATCGAGAATGCACCATTTCAAAAACTGATACATTATGTCTTTGTTCAAGAAAATGTTTTGCTACGGAGGTTTCTCCGAGCTTTTACCTATACCGCATCAACCTTTTTTCTGTTCTTTTTTTTGTTGTTTGTAGTTCCTAATTGAAATTCTATGTTCATTAAGGGGAATTTTGATTTTCCTGCTGGTTTGACCCAATTTTAGATCTGTCCACATGGACCCTTTTAGCATGTATATCATGCTTTTGATTCACATGTGTAATATCTTTTCATAGGGATTTTGTATCCCTTCATGGGTGACAAATTTTCAGATCCCTTTATTATAGAAGTGCAATTCAGGCAATTCAGACAGGAAATGTGCCCTTTTTTTTGTGTTGCAAAAATGTTGGTGTCTCAATCCTATTTTGGGTTTTCAAATCTGAAGAGACTAATGTGTTCACTAGGGAACGACCTTTTTATAAACAAATCTCGGTGTTTGTGAGAAAAAAGAACCCAATTGTTCATCACTCTGTAAAAATTTTCCCATTTTTTACCAAAACTTTTTTTACAACCCTTGCATGGTGGTATTTTTGGACGAACATTAATTATTCCTTTTTTTTTTTTAAACCATAGATCTACCCCTTTAAAAACAAATTGTAGACCCTTTTTCTAAAAAAAAACAGGTGTCGTCACTTACATTGCTTAAAAAAACACGGGGAAATTTCCCTTTGGTCCCTGGAAATTTAAAATCATTCACAAGTCCCCCATTTATGGCACCCTGGAATTAAGTCCCTCTATACTTTTTTCCCCCCATTGTCAGGGATTGCAACCCCGGCATAAAGCATTAAGCAAGATCCATCTTAGATAATGCTTTTTATAGGTTTTTTGAGCATTTTAGATATTGTATAACAAAAAAATTTTTTCTTTTGGTAAACGTTTATTTCAAAAACAAGGGATTTTATGGGGTCTCAAACTGCCCCCCAGCATAGCAAACCTATTATGATTGGATTTGAAAGTCTTATGTGTTTTCCTTGTTTTGCTGAAAAAAAACTATTGTGAGTTGGAAGAATATTGGACGAGTTAATTATTTTTGGGGAGGTAGTTAGAACATCTTGAAGAATTTCTTATATTTTTAAAATACTTTCCTTTATCCAATTCACATGGAAAAACATAGCATAAAATACAAAACTTGTTTTTGAGTTAAAAATGCACAGAGGGTTTTTTATAGTCTTTTTGTAAAAAAATTGAGCGAAATAAAGTCTTACATAAAGCCCGTTTTTATTCCCCCAGGTTTCAGGGGGTTTTACCCAAAAAGGGCAAATTTTTTCCCTGAGAGGATTTGTTCCTCCCATGAGTTTTTCGAGGGTACTCAGAAAGGATAGAGAAATTTAGTGAAAAAGGTTATAATAAAAAAAGAAGGGAAATATTAGGTGAAAAAAATCATGAAAAAACCCCAAGGGATGAGTTGTTAAGGGATAGATCTTGGTAAAAAAAAGAAAAGGAATAGTTAATGTATTGCAAATATGACCCCCATGAAGGTTGAAAAAAAAGTTTATGAATAAGGGAATTTTTAAAGAGTGATGAAAAATTCGGTTTTGTTTCAAAAAGAGATTTGTTTATAAAAAAGGTGTTCCTAGTGAATATTAGTTTTCAGATTTGAAAAATAGGATTGAGACACAACTTTTTTGCAAACACAAAAAAAGGGACATTTCCGTGTCTGAATTGCCTAAATTCCCTTTCTATAATAAAGGGATTGAGTTTTGAAACCCGATGAAGGGTACAAAACCTATAAAAGATTTTTACCATGTGAATCAAAAGCAGTGTATAATGCTAAAATGTCCATGGGAAGATCTATATTGGTAAACCCAGAGGAAAATCAAAATTCCCCTTAATGAAAAAGAAGTGAAATTTGGGGAATTTACAAAAAACAAAAAAAAAAGAACAGAAAAAAGGGGGTTTGATGGGGGTATGGGTTTTAAAAAAGTTTCCCCGGAAACCCCCCGTAGAAAACTTTTCTTAAACAAAAAATAATCAGATTGAAAGGGTGCCTTCTCGTAGCGTTAAAGGAAAAAATGTAGATCGATTAAGACAAATTTAAAAAAAAAGGGAAACTAGGGGATTCAAGGCCGAATGGATAAATGAAGAATTTAGTTTCAAAGTGTTTTTAAATAAATTTTTTTTGCTAATAAAGGGTTTAACCAGAAAAGGGTTAAAATGTATATAAAGGGAGGAAAAACCTGGAAAAACGCATGTTTTAGAAAGAGAAAAAAAAGCAAAAAAATTGGATTTCAGCGCTCTTTGAGGAAAAAGGGGAAAAAAAAACATGATCCCTTTTTAGGGTGTTTATTTTTTTTAAAAAAGAGAGATAAAATCCATAAAAAAATGTACAAAGGTTTTTAGGCGTTTCTCGTGCATACCCAGGCTTCCATCAGAAGTAACCATCTGAATCACCCTTCTGGCGGCTTTTATAATGATACCTTTTACATAATTGATTGGTGTATTGTCCAGCCAATACATGATGACTTTCACATTTAGAACGTGTCAGAAATAACAATGAAAAACAAAACAGTTGTATACCAAAACAATTAAAAGGAATTTCAGTGATCTCTGCACCCAGCCCCCTCCTACTTTACATATTTTGCCTAACACTGAGTAGCCTAGCATGTATCCGTTGTCAATCGTATACAATTTCGCAAATAATGCTGAACTTAATTGCTCCTAGAGCCTGTTTTTATAATTTAGCGCAAACTTTGTTCAGAAACCAAATACTTTCCTAAATGCTATCAAGGGGAATATCTTTGTAAATGTCATTGTCTGTTGCCAATTATTAATCCAACAGTCTAAAACCAATAATTCCTGCATAGGAGTAAAACAAATATAGAAATCATCTAAATATATTGCATATCATTTATCCAACGGCCTGACCCATAAGGTAGTGCTGTAAATTATCTAGTATATATATATTAAAGAATATTGATAAAACTGCATTGGATAAAACAAGGATAAGAGCTTTAAAAAAAAAAAAAAAAAAAAATCATACATAGATTAAAAGTGAATAAACTAATACATCTATCACATCCAGAATTAAAAACATAATATATAAGCTTTACAATTGAGCTTCCACTCACATGTACATCTATAAAAAGGTATGAGTAGGGATCAATGTTATGTTGTTGGAATATTATAAAAACTTTATACTAAAAACTGCATTATTTTTTTCCTTATATAACATACTGATTAGTGTTATTGAAAATTTATCTTTACCAATATAAAACCCCTGATGTTAAAAGAGAACTGACCAATTTGGTTAGTGGAGTTAATAAAAGATATATAAGAATATTTGAAAAAACTGTTGGGTTTAAAAAAGGATAATAGCAAAAAAAAAAAATAAAAATCTTACATAGGTTAAAATGTGAATAAACAATGCACCTATCAATCCAGAATCAAAAACATATATATAAGCGTAAAAATTGATACCACCACATGTACATCTATAAAAAAGGTAATGATTGGATCATTATGTCTGTTGTGCACATATTATAAAAAACGTATACAAAATAAACTGACATTATTGTATATATCCTTATATAGACATACTGATCTTAGTGCAATCTATTGTATATATCTATACTAAATAGAACCTGATCTTAGAAGAAACACTGACCAATTTGGTTAGTGGATATAGATATTTTAATGCGAAGAACAAGTATAAAATAGATATGTCGTTCCAATGGAATCCTTACATCATTGATGAAAAAATATGAAAGGCAGGGGTTTACATAAAGATGACTATAACGATTGGCTAATTGCGAATTAGTTCTACTATCTCGTTTAGTCCCTGCGGTTGAATAGTTTTCAATGTGTACATCCAGAATAGTTCCCTTTTCTGAAGTTGCTGGAATCTATCAGGGTGTTCTTCTGGTACTCTATCAATAGGGGTAATTTTAAGATCTCCAAAATTCTGGAAATGTACCTCTTAAAAGTGATTAGCCACGCTCTGCCTGGCATTCCCTTTTTTTATGCTGCATCTATGCTTGAGAAAGAGGGCGTTGATCCCTTGAAACGTTGCATCTTGCGGCGTTCACCCGGCCGGTTGTCCATGCTGCTTCTCGTCTAATGATCGCTTCAAAGCGCTATGTAAGGTATTTACCTATCTGTCTATGCAACATACGCTACTAGTCTGCCATGACTACATTATACGCAATGCTTTTAACTGAATTGTTTTAAGAAAGCTATTGTTTACAATAAAGAAAATATACATTCTAAGAAGCACGGGTCCACGAACTCATTGTGAAATGTCAAAATTCATGGGATTCAAAGGGAAGATTCCAATGTGGGACCTATGAGCGTTTTGTTGTTAAATATATAGATGCGGACACAAATTGAATATCAAGTGCCTGATCAAATATACTAATAGGGCGTCCAGAGTAAAACATTGCTTAACCTCTGTTGTAGGTAAAATGTTTGAAGGTTTTCTTAGAGATGCTATCCTGGAGTATCTCACTGAAAATAAATGTATAACGCCGTTCCAGCATGGGTTCATGAAGGATCGGTCCTGTCAGACTAATCTCATCAGCTTCTATGAGGAAGTCAGTGCTAGACTGGATCGGGGTGAGGCACTGGATGTCATATATCTAGATTTTTCTAAAGCATTTGATACGGTGCCACATAAAAGGTTGGTAAATAAAATGAGAATGCTTGGACTGGGGGAAAATGTGTGCAAGTGGGTAAGTAACTGGCTCACTGATAGAAAACAAAGGGTAGTAATTAACGGTACATACTCAGACTGGATCGCTGTTACTAGTGGGGTACCACAAGGGTCAGTATTGGGCCCTATCCTCTTCAACATTTTCATTAATGATCTTACACAGGGAATACACAGTAGAATATCGATCTTTGCAGACGATACTAATCTCTGTAAAGTAATCAACACAATAGAGGATAATATGTTATTACAAAGGGATCTGGATAAGTTGGAGGCCTGGGCAGGGAAATGGCAGATGAGGTTTAACACTGATAAATGCAAGGTTCTGCACATGGGGAAGAGAAATCCATTACATGATTACATGTTAAATGGAAAAACACTGGGTAAAAGTGACATGGAGAAAGACTTGGGAATCCTGGTGGACAGTAAACTTAATTGTAGCAGCCAGTGTCAGGCAGCAGCAGCCAAAGCAAATAGGATCATGGGGTGCATTAAAAGGGGCATAGATGCACATGATGAGAATATTATTCTCCCATTATACAAGTCACTGGTTAGACCACAAATGGAATATTGTGTACAGTTTTGGGCACCAGTGCACAGGAAAGACATTGTAGAGCTTGAACAGGTACAAAGGCGGGCAACAAAAATAATAAAAGGACTGGGTGGACTACAATACACAGAAAGATTAGCAAGATTAGGGTTATTTAGTTTAGAGAAAAGAAGGCTTCGGATGGGACATAATAAATATGTTTAAATACATCAAAGGTCAATATAGAGATCTCTCCCAAGATTTATTTATACCCAGGGCTGTATCTAGAACAAGGGGGCATCCTCTACGTCTTGAGAAACGAAAGTTTCTACATAAACATAGAAAGGGATTCTTTACTGTAAGAGCAGTAAGACTATGGAATTCTCTGCCAGAGGGACTTGTCATGGTGAATTCAATAACCGAGTTCAAAAAGGGTTTGGATGCATTTCTGGAGCGTAATAATATAACAAGTTACAGTGACTAGGATTCAGAAGAGGGGTCATTGATCCAGGGATTTTTTCTGATTGCCAGATTGGAGTCAGGAAGGAATTTTTCCCTAAAAATGAGGGCAATTTGGGTTCTACCTCATTGGGGGGGTTTTTGCCTTCCTCTGGATCAACACCTTAGCACAACAGCTGAACTAAGATGGACGACTTGTCTTTTTTTTAGCCTTTACAAACTATGAAACTATGAAACTATGAAACTATGAAACTATTGCTCTAAAGTATCAATAGAGAGAAAATTGATTACAAGTGTATGAATCCATTTGTGCTGCTATCTAAACAGATGGATGGGGCCTTAGAGAACTCAATGACAATTAAAATAAAGGAAGAAAAAAATCCAGAGGAACTGATCAGGAGACATGTATGCATTGATCGATGATTAATGGGAAAAGGAGCCGGGAAAGGGCAAGCGCCCTCTATTGGATGTAACAAATCCTCAATTTGCTTCTGATTCACTGAATCTTTAAGAAGCAAAAGGGATATTAGCCAAGCCAGTATCACCCATTGACATACATCCGTTTTGGGGTTTTGCACCTTATCAGTGCAGAGCAGAGCGATACTGGTTGGCTGGGTGGGAGTCAATGAGTGGCTGAGAAAGGGGAACATCTCTCCTTGGGGAAGCACCATACGGTTGTGTAGAGTTTTGAGATTGGGCTTTTTTTTCCCCCTACATCATCGCATAT
>JAODAL010018129.1:0-75640 GCA_025379985.1 Phyllomedusa bahiana
CTCTGCATTAAGTAAAAGTAAAAGGGGGATTTTTTTGTTCTATGTTTATATCTTTAAATAGATGTAACACTATAATTAATTGATTATTCACTGTCACATCATAATTGATAATGTTTTTATCTTTGGGCTGTTGGTGAATTAGGTGATTGTTTTTGTAATGTATATAATAGACCCCTTTAAGCACTTGTGTTATGCTTGAGAAATGGGAGGAGTCCCCCCCAAAACCGTCGCACCTTGTTTTGTACCTGTGACTCTTGAATAAAGAAGCCTTCTCTATGCTGACGTCCCTATCTTCATCATTTTAGGCCCTTTGAGATGTCTTTTACAACTCACCAAAGGTTGTACAGTGATAATTACACCAAACTGCATAATACTACCGAGGAGGAAGATTCGCCACTGTGCCTGCCTGAACTGCACTGGGAGGACCTTTTTGATATCATTTTGATGTCATAATAGGTCCTACAGCTATAATTAAAAAACATTGCATAAAACTACAGAGGATGAGGAAGAGTCACTGCCCCGGCCTCTGCTGTACATACATGACCTTTGTTATGTCATCATTATGTCAAAATAGGTCCAACAATTTATAACAAAAAACAACAAACCCATAACACTTGGGGAGGTTAGCATCAATGTTCAGGTAGCAGCCTGGGCTTTGGCAGACAGAGAGACAGGGACACAGCATAAAAAGTCCAAGTCCAGACAATGCCTTGGTTTATTAGAAGGCAACAAAATAACACAGCCTTCATGTCAGGCAAAACATACAAAACAAAATCTTGCTCGGCTGAGCTCTAACTAAACCGTAATGGCCCTGACTACACCAAGACACACTCAGTGCCTCTGTACAGAGACCTTTACACGCAGTAACAGGCGCTTACCATGTGGCTTGTAGCATTCCACCAGCAGCCATGACAGGCCTGCAGGCCCAGGCTTTATAGGCCTGAGCCCCGCCTCACCTGGGGCGTGGGAGTGGCCACCCACCCAGCTCTTTGACCACTCCAGGAAAAGCTGACCCGGACACAAGCGGATTGGAACCGCTTCTACTACACATGTCAGCAGCATAGTGCTACTGACACACAGGACTGTCGGCTCTCCCTTCACCGAGTCCAGGCCACTCAGTGACACGCATCTGTCCATGCGCTCCCTTGCAATACTTTTAGATGAGGTATTTGGTAAGGGAACAGCCTCTGGGTACCGGGTGGCGTAGTCTAAAACAATCAATATATATTGATGGTCCCTTGCAGACTTCACCAGTGGGCCCACTAGATCCATCGCTATCCTTTCAAAGGGTACCTCTATGATAGGCGATGGCACCAGGGGGCTACGGAAATGGGGCATCGGAGCTGTTAACTGGCACTCGGGGCAGAATTCACAGTACCGCTTTACGCCAGTGTGCACCCCTGGCCAATAAAACCTTTGAAGAATGCGCTCTTTGGTCTTTTCCATACCCAAATGGCCCCCTAACACGTGCTTATGGGAGAGGTCTAACACCATTCTCCGATATGGCTGGGGTACCACCAATTGTTCCACAACCTCCCCCCGAACCTTGTCAACCTGGTATAACAGCTCTTGGTTGACTGCCATGTGTGGAAACACTGTATTGGCCCCTGGGTATTGAGGCTCCCCATTTAAGACTTTCACATTCTCTCTGGCTTTTACCAGGGTGGGATCTCTGAGTTGAGCAGTCCCAAAATTATCCCGGGAGACCTATAAAACCGGCACAGTAGACATTTCCTCCCATTCCTCCATTTCACCTGCCATCACAGTTAGGGGAAAATTATCCCTATTCTCCGTGGTCACCCCTACTGCTGGAACCCTGGAATCAGGGTCATATGGTTCTGGGTACACATGGTATATATCAACCTCATTATCAATATTTACCGCATCTGTGACATGTTTTTCCCACAAGTCCCAGAATAGGGGGAAGTCTCTCCCTAGGATCACAGTATGCATGAGGGTCCTGACCACACCCACCTCATGTGAGGCAACACCGCAAGGAGTCTTGAGCTTGACTAGGGCAGTTGGGTGCTCCTTTGTGTCCCCATGGATGCACAGGACCCCTACCACTCGTCCAGTGAGTGACATAGGGTCAAATAACTGGGCGTTGCACCAGTGTACCAGACTCCCTGATTCCAGGAGAGCTTTACCGATAGTCATTCACCTTTAGATGACACAGCTACCAATCAGTCTCTGCAGAGCACACTGGCCGGGCAAACAACGACCTCCGCCTAGCGGTGTCGCACTCCATCGGCTCAACTGTAAGGGGACAGTTTGCGGCAACATGCCCAGGTCCGTGACACCGCCAGCACAGTATGCGGCCCCGGTCTCCTTGGACTCTTTCCTGGACCAGGCTGTCCATTTGGGTCCTTTCCTTCACAAAGAGTCCCCCACTGAGCCACCACCCTTTGGGACACTTTTCACCCGCCTTATAAGGGACAGTCTTACCAGATGTTTTCCCGGGCGAGGCGCTGTCCCTGGGCTTGGAGCGTCCCGGGAAGGCTGCTTGGAGCAAGTCCTCGGTGGCTTTGAACCTTTCAATCAGGTTTACCAGTTGTTCCGCATCTTTGGGGTTGCCTTGTCCAACCCAGCGCTGGATCCCAGGAGGCAAGGAATGGACGAACTTGTCCAAGACGACTTTCCACTAATTGCGCAGGTGTACACTCCTCGGGTTGTAGCCATTTTTTCACCAAGTGGATCAGGTCTTACATCTGAGAGCGCACGGAAGATGGGCAGAGAAAGTCCAATTGTGCACCGTCGGGCTCGCACATTCGTGTTGACTCCCAAACGAGCCAGGCTCTTCGCCTTTTAACTTCAGATAGTCCCTTGGCGTCTTGCCCCACTAGAGGTCGAAATACGCCTTCTTGCGGGTTCCCAGTTAGGAAAGGCGCCAGCACTTCAGCCCAACGAGCCATCGTAGCTTCTCTTGCTCGGCCCACATCTTTCATAGACCCGTAGGTAGGCCTCAACGTCATCTGTACGCGTCATTTTCTGCTGGGAAGACTGTACGGCAGCACGGGTGGTGGTAAGCGTGCTTGGCGTTCTCTGCACATTTTGCGCCACAGCCAGGACCTTCTCTTGGAGCTGCTTATTAATGTGTTGCTGCTCCTTTAAGGTGAGACGGTTCGCTTCTATGAGCAGGGCATTGGTTTCGGCTTGGGCCCTCATGGCCTCCTCATGCACCTTCTGCTGGTTAGCTGTCATCAGCTGAAGGGTACTGTTTGCCTGGATAAGGTGTTTTAAAAGTTCATCCATCCTGGTGGTCTCTGATTGCTGCGCAGCTGCAGCTTTCACCCAGGACATAGAGTTGAGCGTTATCCAAGCACTTTTACACCGGCCGTTGCCCTTAGCAACAATTGCAGAAAAGGTCCATTAAACGCGTGTATGTCTCTTTAAACGTCTGCGTGCCCGCATCCTCCACCATATGCGGAGGGTTAGCATCAACGTTCAGGTAGCAGCCTGGGCTTTGGCAGACAGAGAGACAGGGACACAGCGTAAAAAGTCCAAGTCCAGGCAATGCCTGGGTTTATTAGAAGGCAACAAAATAGCACAGCCTTAATGTCAGGCAAAACATACAAAACAAAATCCTGCTCGGCTGAGCTCTAACTAAACCGTAATGGCCCTGACTACACCAGAGACACACTCAGTGCCTCTTGTACAGAGACCTTTACACGCAGTAACAGGGCTGCTTACCATGTGGCTTGTAGCATTCCACCAGCAGCCATGACAGGCCTGCAGGCCCAGGCTTTATAGGCCTGAGCCCCTCCTCACCTGGGGCGTGGGAGTGGCCACCCACCCAGCTCTTTGACCACTCCAGGAAAAGCCGACCCGGACACAAGCGGATTGGAACCGCTTCTACTACACATGTCAGCAGCATAGTGCTACTGACACACAGGACTGTCGGCTCTCCCTTCACCGAGTCCAGGCCACTCGGTGACACGCATCTGTCCATGCGCTCCCTATAGTCACATATGAGAGCATTCTAGGGGAAACATATCTTCCTTCCCTAACGTCGCCTGTCACTGTCTCACACACTACAGAGGATTAAGAACAGCCAACATCCCTGCCTGTGCTTTACTGACAGGACCTTTGTGATGTCATTTTGAAGTCACCAAAGGTCCTACAACTATAACTACACCACACTGCATCACAATACAGAGGAGGGGGAGCTGCCTGTTCTGTACTGACAGGACCTGCCTGTACTGTACTGTGATATCATTTTGATGTAATAATAGGTCGTACAGATATAATTAAAAAATATTTATATAACTACAGAGGATGAGGAAGAGTCACTGCCCCTGCCTCTGCTGTACATACAGGACCTTTGTGATGTCATCATGATGTCACAATAGGTCCTACAACTATAAATAAACAACAAAGCATAACACTACAGAGGATTAAGAACAGCCAACATCCCTGCCTGTGCTTTACTGACATGACCTTTGTGATGTCATTTTGAAGTCACCAAAGGTCCTACAGCTATAACTACACCACACTGCATCACAATACAGAGGAGGAGGAGCTGCCTGTTCTGTACTGACAGGACCTTTGAGATGTCTTTTACAACTCACCACAGGTTGTACAGTGATAATTACACCAAACTGCATAAGACTACAGAGGAGGAAGAGTAGCCACTGTCCCTTTCTGAACTGTAATAGGAGGACTACTGTGATGTCGTTTTGATTTCATAATAGGTCTAACAAGCTAAATTTAAAAAAAAAAATTGCATTAAACTACAGGGGGTGAGGAAAAGCCCCGGGCCCCCGCCCCCTGCTGTACATACAGGACCTTTTGATGTCATCATGATGTCATAATAGGTCCCCCACAACTATAAATTTAAAAAAAAAAGGGATAAACCCCCTACAGAGGGTTAGGAACAGCCAAAATCCCTGCCTGTTCTTTTACTGGCAGGACCTTTTGGGTTCATTTTGAAGTCACCAAAAAGGGCCAAAAACTAACTAACACCCCCACTGCAAACACAATACAGCAGAGGAGGACTGGGCTGTTCTGTACTGACAGGACCTTTGAGATGTCTTTTTCAACTCCCACAGGTTGTACAGGAAAAACTACACCAAACTGTATAAGACCACAGAGGGGGAAGAGTATCCACTGCCCTTTCCTTTTACTAACTGGGAGGGGCCTTTTTGATGTCATTAAAAGTGTCATTTAAAAGGTCCTACACTTAATTAAAAAAAAGTGGGTTTAAAAATACAGAGTAAGAAAAAGAGTCACTCCCCCCGCCTCTCTTTTACAACAGGACCCTTTGTGATGTCATCAAGGGTGTCCCTAAAAGGGCCTACAACTATAAATAAAAAAACAAACCATAACACACAGAAAGGGTTAAGAACACCAACAACCCGCCCCGGGGCTTTACTGACAGGGCCTTTTTTGATATTTTTTGAAATCAAACCAAAAAGGGCCACAACTATAAACTACACCACACTGCATCACAATACAATAGAGGAGGAGCTGCCTGTTCTTGGGAAATGACAGGACCTTTTAGATGTTTTTTTACAACCACCACAGTGATAATTACACTAAAAATGCATAAACTACAAAAAAGGGGAAAAATTAAATCCCTTTTTCCCCCGCCTTCACTGTAATGGGGGGACCTTTTTGATGTCATTATGATGTCATTTGTAGGGCCTAAAAATATAATTAAAAAAACATTGCATAAAACTACATAGGATGAGGCACAGTCACTGCCCCCGCCTCTGCTGTACATACAAAGGGCCTTTGTGATGTCATCATGATGTCATAATAGGCCGACAACTATAAATAAATAAAAAAAGCAAAACACTACAAGGGGTTTAAAAAAAGCCAACACCCTGCCTGTGCTTTACTGACAGGAAATTTTTGTGATTTTTTTTTTAAAATCACCAAAATTTATACCAAATATAACTACACCCCCTGCATCCCCAATACAGAGGGGGAAAGCTGCCTGTTCTATACTGACAGGACCCTTTTAAAGTCCTTTTTTCAACTCACCACAGGTTTACAAAAAGATAATTTCAACCAAACTCAAACGCGACTACAGAGGAGGCAAAAGTAGGGCCCCTTTCCCCTTTTTGGGGGGTAATAAGGGGGACCTTTTTGGGTGTCATTATGATGTCAAAAAAGGGCCTAGAGCTATAATTAAAAAACATTTGCAAAAACTACAGGGGGTAGGAAAGCCCCTGGGGTCCCGCCTCTGCTGCACATACAGGACTTTTTGATGTCATCAAAGAAGTCCCTAATTTGGGCCCACAACTATAAATAAAAAAACAAAGCATAGCACTATAGAGGATTAAGAACAGCCAACATCCCTGCCTGTTTTTTACTGACAGTACCTTTTTGATATCATTTTGAAGTCACCAAAGGTCCACACTATAACTACACCACCTCTCACAATACATGGGGGAGCACTGTCGTTGTACTGACAGACCTTTATGATGTTTTTTTAAAAAATCCCCACGGGAAATGTACAGTGATTTTACCCCCAAAATGCATAAGCTCAGGGAGGAAAAGGGGCCACTGTCCCCCCTGCACTGAAATGGGGGCCTTTGTGTGTCATTATGTGTCAAAATTAGGTCCTTCATATTTTTAAAAAAACATTTAAAAAACGCAGAGGTTAGGAAGATCACTGCCCCTGCCTCTGCGTACATACAGGCCTTTTGTGATGTCTTCATGATTAAATGGTGCTAAAACCATAAATAAACAACAATAAACCTACGAGGTTAAAACAGAAAATCCCTTCCTGTTTTTTTCTGACGGGGACCTTTTGTGATTCATTTTAAGTCCCCAAAGGTCCTACAGCTATAAACTACACCACACGCATCAATACGGGGAGATCAGCTCCCTGTTCTGTACGACGACCTTTGAGATGTCTTTTAAAACTCCCCAAGGTTGACAGGAAATTACACCAAATGCAAAAGACTTAGGGGGAAAGATAGCACTGTCCTGCCTGAACTGACTGGGGGACCTTTGATGCATTGATTCATAAAGTTCTACTGTGTCGGGGAAAGGTTTCCCATCTGCAAGGGGCCTCGGGTCGTAACGCACCCCTGACTCCCCCCCCCTCCCCCCTTCCTACGTTTTGCTTTTTCCCCAGATCAAGTATTTTTCCGGGACTCTCGGACACCCCCTCTGACGACAGTTCCTGGATCCCGAGGAAGGTGGTTCCCCTGCCAATTTGGGGGGTACCCAGGTACCCCGGAGGGGAGGGTTGGGGGGGTTATCTCTGGTTAAGCGCGCCCCGGGCACGGAACGTCGTGTCCCGGTCCGGGTGCTTCTAGCTCTATTCACCCACCTGTCCCAGCTCGTTCTTGCAGGACTCAGTCGCCATGGCTTCCTCCAGCTTCCTGTCTTCCTGTCACACAAGTGCTTCCTCTAGGGGCACGCGCGCGGCACTGCATGGTACTTAAGGAGTCAGTGGTCCTTGGTCCGGCCCAGTGACCTGTGATCTCTGGCTTCTTAAGGAGCTTCCTCCCTCAGGCTAATGTCAGTTCGTTGTTGTCTTCGGCACAAGAGCTTGACCCCTCGGCTGCTGCTTTGCTGCTGTTCTCTTGAAGGTTCCTACACGTTTATCAGTTCCTGCTGTACATCTGCCGCTGCACCAGCCTTCCTATATCTGCTGTTACCTGGTATCATACAGTAGCTTGCTACCTACCTGGACTGTGCGTACATTCCCCAGCTACACCTGGACTGTGTGTACGTTTAACGTCTACACCAGCGGTGCCCTGTCTCCGTTCCTGTACAGTCAACCCAGATCAGCACTTCGGCTACCCACCGCCTGCATCTACCATCTGTGACTGCGGTGGGCCCAGAGGATCCGCCCAACCCGCACGTTTCCAGCCACCGGGGTTGGAATCGTGACATTGTGGAAGTGGCAGCAAAATCAGTAGGCCACAGAGTGGCAAATGACAGATTGAGGAGGTGGCAGCAACATCAGTAGGCCACAGAGTGGCACAATGACACAGTGTGGAGGTGGCGGCAGCAACAGCAGCAGCATGAGGTCGGAGAGTGGCACAATGACAGATTGAGGAGGTGGCAGCAACATCAGTAGGCCACAGAGTGGCACAATGACAGTGTGTGGAGGTGGCAGCAACATCGGTAAGCCACAGAGTGGCACAATCACAGAGTGTGGAGGTGGCAGCAACATCAGTAGGACACAGATTGGCACAATGACACAGTTCTAGGTGGTGGCAGCAATAGCAGAAGCATGAGGTTGGAGAGTGGCACAATGACAAATTGTGGAGGTGGCAGCAACATCAGTAGGCCACAAAGTGGCACAATGACACAGTATGGAGGTGACGACAGCATTAGGAGTCTACATAATGTCCTAGTGAAGAGTGGGGAGGTGGATGGCAATACCAGTCCTTGGTAAAGATGGTGGGTGTTAGATGGAGCAGCTGGCAGCAGATGTGTGGCATCAGGCGGGTGGCAGCATCAGAATAGTAGCTGAGATAGGTAGCCAGAAGAATCCAGACTAATTTCTCAAAGTTTTGGTGAGGCATCATGGCTGATCTACTCTGATGCATAAGGCATTGGTGTGTGGAAATCCTGGTCGATCCATGCCTGATTCATCTTGACAAATGTGAGCCTCTCCACATTTTAGGTGGACAAGTGAGTTCTGCTTGGGGTAACTATGGACCCCACCGCACTGAACACCCGCTCTGATGCCACACTGCTGGTGTCACGATACTGGTGTATACTGCTGGAATCCACTGGCCGGGCTAGGTACAACACAGGGTTTAAAAACCAGGGGGATTGGAGAGGGTGGGAATTAATTTGGTTGCTGGTTGGGTTAAGAAGGGGCAGAGGTTAAGGGGGGTGGGGAAACACAGAAAAGGGGAAAAGGGTAGCCAGGGTTAACTAATTTCCCAAAGGGGGGGAACAAGGTGGGCTTTTGGCCCTGTTACCGGGGGGGGAAAAGCGGACAAGCCACAAATTAAAATAAGCGGGAACCCCACTTAAAATTTTTTTGGAAAAAGGATTCGCGGGGAAAAAGGGGAAACCGTGGCAACCCGTTGAGACACCTTTCCAAAATCTTAATTTTAGGGAAAATTGGGGGGAAAAACAAAAAGGGGAGTACAGGTTTCCCAAAAAAAGGGAGGGTTTCCCGCTTATCCCAAATCAAAAGCGGTCGGGACGAACAAAATTGGGTTTCTCCGGGTTTTCTCTGATTTAAAAAAATTTTTTTCAGTCGAGGAGCATTAAGTTACTTACAGGTTTCCCCACGAATTTTCTTCGGGCCCTTCCTTGCCAACTTAATAAGGTATTGCAGCTGGTTCCCCGAAAATTTAGAGTCCAAAATTTGCTTACGACAAACTCTCCCTTTACCACTATCTCCAAATGAAAAGGAAAGGGGGGGAACCGTCCCGGAAAGGGATTGGGACACAAAAGGTTTTAGAGGGAAACATGAAACCCGGATGAATTTTTCAATTTGATTGTGGGGGTTTGAGGGCCGAACGAAAAATTTCTGGACTGATTATCTTGCGATCTTTTATGGCCCAACAAACTTTGTCCCGTTTTGGTTGGGAAAAGGGAAATCAAGTTTCAAATTTTTTTTTAGAGGCCATACCTTTTTCCCCCCCTTTAAAGTTTGGGGCCGGGGTTTTCCCCGTTTATTGCCATCTTTTTTTAATTTTCTTGAAAACCCTCTCTAGTGTTTTCCCTTTTGTAGCTGTAAAATTTTGCTGTAATGCCAAAGTTTCCCTTTTTCCCTGGCAGCTGGAAATTTTGTTTGGGAAATTTAGGGAAATTTTGGGGAAAAAATTTTTGGGGTGGTTAAACCCAAATTTGCAAGAAAGGGAAATCTGTTTGGTGGAGGCATTTTGGGGGTTTTTTGTTTTGAAAAATTTGGAAAAACAGGAAGCAGATCAAAAACCCCGTCATCTTGTAAAAGGGGGAAAAAATTTTCCCTCGAGGGAATGTTCCTGGGTCTGATTCGTACCCTTCGTCTGTCATTAGATTGGGGGGTGAAAAGGGGGTTGGGCCGATTAAAAATTTGTTTTTAGAGTGCTAAACCAAAAACCCCCGCCAAAAAATTTTGGGTGTAAACTGCCCCCCCACGTTTCCGAGTAAAATTCCCTCAGGAACACCATGAAGGCGGGAAAACATTTTGAAATTTGAGATTTTTGGTGTGTCTTTTGGGAGGGGTAGGCCGGTTTCATGGAAGAAATGTGCAGCTTTTGGGGAGCCCGGGTTCAAAATACCCCGGGGGGAATTGTATTTTTCCCTTTGGGGTAGGGAGATTACGATGAAGTCCATGGATATAGAAACCCCCGGGGGGGAGAGGGGGACCGCAAAGGCCTTTTAACAAACCCCGAGGGTTTTTAAAAAGGGGGAGTCTTGCATCTTTGCACGATGTCACGGAAAGTTACTTTCTTCTTTACATCCCCTTAGATAATTGGGGCCCCCAAAAGAAACGGGATAAAAATTTCTGCGTTTTGGGACTCCCTTTTTGACCCGCCCCCAAACTTGGAATCGTGGGCTAGCCTCGAATCTTTAGTTTACTGTTTCAGGTTATTAAAAGCTGCGGGCCGTGGGTCCAAATTTTTGTTCTTAAGCACCAACTGTCATAAACTGGTGGGGTCGGAGGTTTAAAGGGGGCGGGTGTCATAGGCCTCTTTATCTCTTTTTTGAAATCCTTATTTTTGAAAATTTTTCCCACAACTTTTTGACTCCGGAACAATTTGGGTTTTGGTGGAATTGCAGGTGTGGAATAAATGGGAACATTTTGCCCTTTCGAGATCCGGGCCTGTTGAGATTATAAAGTTGAAATTTGGTTTTAGGAAAATACTCCAAAAGAGCTTGGGGGGAGATGCACTTTTGGGAGATCTAACGTTTTCCCTTTTCGGTTTATCGTTTTGAACTTTTATTTGTTGTGAGGCCTTTCCCTTTAAGATTTATGTCTCCATTCCCCTTTAAAGCTGCAAAAATTGCTAAAAAAGTTCTTAAATTCCCAAAATTTATAATTTCCCCCTTTAGAGAGGATAAAAAGTCGGGAGTAAAATTTCCCCAAGGATGCAAAAAACTCCTTTGTCTTCCCCCTTCCTTTTTGAGACCCGTATGGCCCTACAGAAAAGGGCTGAAGCGTCCCCTTCCAAAGAAGGCGAGTTCTGGGTCGGGATGAATTTAAAACCCGGGGCTGTTTGTGAACTTGACCCCCTTAAGGAGAAAAGGATTTTTTGTGTTTTAGGGGCCAAAAAAAAAATCAGTTTTTTTTTTTTATCAAAAGTGTAATAGGTTTAAAAAAAATTTCTTTAAGAAATTTTTTGATTAAGCGTCTATAGAAAATTGGGAAAAACCTATGAAAGATTTTAACAAACTTTTTGTTTCGGGGGGGGGGCCCCCGTCTACTATTGCTTTTATCTTGCTAAAAGTCCATTTTTAGACCATTTAGGGGGAAAATTTTCTTTTGCAAGGAATTGGATCTCTGTCTGATGGAATTCAACCCTTTTCAAATTTTTGGGGTAAAGATGGTTCTCCCCCAGGGCGTTCCAGAACAAGTTTCAATTTCCCCTTTTGGTTGGTTCTTCCAAACGAAATTTGGGGAAAAACAGGATTTTTCGTCCAGGTAGATGACCCATGAACTGGTCCCGAAGGGGCTCTGAAGATTTTCGTTTACAAGGTGGTTTTGGAAAAAGGGGCGGGGGGGGCATTACCAAAAGGCCCCCAAAGGCCTTAAAAGCAAAAACTCAAAGTGTCCATTAAAAGTGACCTAAAGGCGTCTTTCCCTTTTATTCCTATCTGATTTCCCGGGCCCCGGTTTTTTAAGCCCTCGGTTTTGATCTAATTTTGAAAAAAACTTTGATTGGGGGGGCGTACTCTCTCCCGAAGTTCAGGGGTAAAGGGGGGAGGGTTCGGTTCTTTATTTTGATTTTATTAAGTTCTTTTGTAATCGGGTGCAATTTGGGCTTAAGGAACCAAACCTTTTATTTTACAAAAAAATATGGGGCCCCTGGGTGGTTTAAGAGGGAAGGAGGGATGAACCCCCTTTTTAAGGTTTTTCCTCTATATTGTTTGAGGGCTTTTAACTCTGGCCCCGCCGAGGGTAGATGTTACCGAAAAGGGGTTTGGGTGACCAGGAAACAAATTTTTGGGGGGAATGTTTTAAAGGGCTTGGGGGGGGAAGGAAACTTGTCGGCTTTTTGTTTGCTTCAAAAAAATCTGATATTCCTTGTATTCAGAGGGTTGGGTCCAATTTTTTTAAT
Organism: Phyllomedusa bahiana; assembly: GCA_025379985.1. Taxonomy (NCBI): domain Eukaryota; kingdom Metazoa; phylum Chordata; class Amphibia; order Anura; family Hylidae; genus Phyllomedusa; species Phyllomedusa bahiana. Next base: position 12,195 of record JAODAL010018129.1, read on the forward strand.
TTTTTTGTCTTGAATTTGGGTCTTCAGGCCCTTTGGTTCCCGAAATGGAGCTGTTGGGAAAGACATCCTCCCGTGGGGGGCTTATCTCTTTGGTTTTCCCAGTTGATAAAACCGGGTTTGTGATTGCAACCAAGGGAAGTTAAAATTTACCGGAAAGGTGCGGGAAGATATCAATAAGGGGAAAGACAGGGCTTTAATGGGTGTGGGGGGGCCATTTTAAATCCTTTTAAGTGGTGTGGTTCTTGATCCCTGGCCCCCGGCTCCGTGGGAAACCCATTTACAGTCTCCATTACCAAAGGGTTTAGTGGGCTCTTCTTGAGTTTAACCCCCCTGCTCTTGAGCAAAGGTGGGGGGATCCATGAAGGTTTCCACTTGCCCCAAAAGTCCAACCCTAGCCTTTAGGTGGATTAAACCCCTGGGGGTTTTGCCAAAGGTTTTTTTTGGGGGGGGGAAACAATGAGAAATCCTTTTTCTCTTTTTTTTTGAGGCGCCACTGGTGAAATAGACTGGACAATACTCCCTTTTAGATAACTCATTTCTGAAGCAATTTTTTCCCCATCCCAGGGAGTCGGGGGTCCATGATGGGGTGCCCCAATCTCCGTGGGCGGGTAGGGCCCAAATTTATGAGGGAAATGGTCAGACTTTCCACAGTTTAAAAGCATAGACTTTCACCGGGGCCTGGGTGTTGTCTTCTATCTAAAGCTTTAACTTCAATTTTGGAAATCGATTGCATAGGTCGTTTTCCCCCAAACTCTGCGAATTTTCCCCTGGGGGTTCCTTGGGAAAGGAGACAGGAACAGGTGGGGCCTGCTTGGGGGGTCATAATTTAAAGTTTGCCCATTTTTCCTTTCGTGTTCTGTTAAATCGGGTAATCAATTTCGAATGCAATGGTTAATAAAATAAAACCAAAACCCAAGGGAACCCCTCAGCAGGGGGGGAAATTATCTTTTAATTTTGCTGCGGGAGTATTTCCCTTTAAAAAAAACATCTTCGCTTGGGGTTTATTCCCCAAACCGGGGGTTTGAATTTCCACCTTTTTGAATTCCCAAAAGCCCTTTCTCAGCCCCGGGGGCGTTTGCCCCCGGCGCAATTTCTAGTATAGCTGCTTCGCTGTTTGACGGGCCCATTTTGGGGCATCAAAATCCCGAAATCATGGGCGTCGATGAAGTCTTCCCGGTGATTTAGCGGGGTTTATGGGGCCCCAATCAAGGGGGTTTCCCCGGCCAAAGGGCCCTTTATTTTGTTAACAGGGAATTTAAGATGCTTGGGGCCTTTTGACCTGTCCGTTGGGAACCCGCGTTGGAATTTGGGATTTAAAATATAACCCACATTGGTTAAAGGGAAACCCCCGGAAAAATTTTTCGCGGTCTCCGCCGAATTGAAAAAACCTTAACTTAGCCGCTATCACAGGGACCCAAGTGGAAAGGCCCAGAGGCTTGAAATTTTTCCAGGGGAGTATCCCCGGGGCGGGTTTTGGTTTTTCACGGTCCCAAAAAAGCTTTGAAGGCTTGTCCCTACAATTGGATATTGTGGGCATTCTGCCTTTATGACGTTTGCCCCTTGATCTTCAAGCCTGCATCTCAGAGCGAAAATTAGCCACCGTTGTTGCAGTTGCCCTTTAATGAAGCGAGCTTAGGGGTTTCCCCCCCCCCAGCGGACTCCTTTAAAGGCTTGAAATTTCTTGTCACGGAAAAATGGTGTATACTTCCCGGAACCCAAAAGGGGCCCGGGAAGGTTTCAAAACACAGGGAGGCAGGTGGATAGCCGAGTGGGGTCCAGGAAGGTAAAGGGGTTTTGCTTTTGGTTTAGAAGTCAGAGGTTTTAAACCCGGGGGTTTGGGCGACAGCAGGCAAAAGGGGTTTGGCAAAAGGGTTTAAATGCAATGAACAGGAACAAGGCCCGGAGGGAAAATTCCAGGCGAGGGGGACCCGGAAAAAGGAGCTAAGCACAATTTCTCAAGCTGGGGAACAAACAGGGTTGGGGTTTTTTTTAGGAAACCCGGAACAAGGAAACAGGAAACAAGATGGCAAACCCGTTGAGACACAATCCCCATCTTTAAATAAAAAGGGCCCAAAATTAAAGGGGAAAAAACCGTTAGTAAGTTCCAAGGCAAAGTAGGAAGGGTTTTGGCAGCTGGCTGGGCAGGACAGCTTCACCAGGGCAAATTCGGCAAGTTGCGGCGACACATCCAGTTTGGCTGCCCAGTAGTCCAGCGGATCTTCTATGAGGGGTGGCAGAGTACTATCCAAGTAGGCCACCACTTGCTGGTTCAGGGTCTGCTCCGGGTCGTGCTGCTGCTGGTGAGTACCCTCCTCACTAGGCAGCTGAAGAAAGCTGCTCATCAATGACTTAGCCAGACTTAGGCTGCTGCTGATGGAGCTGGTACTGCTCCTATCCCCACCCCCTCCAAAGTAGCCGTGGCAGTGGTATGTAGTGATGAGGAAGCCCCGGTCAGAACTGCCAGAGGATGGACGATGGCGCAGATAGGTAACGGCCAGCTGACTACATAGGATTTCTCTCTACTACTTGAGTTTGTCCTCCCTCTCCAAGAGGATGGAGAGCAAGAAGTTATCCCTCTGCTGGATGGTGACTATTCGGCTGTCACTAGCCAGGCAAATCAGCATGTAGCGCTCCATCTGCGCAAGTGACTCTGAGGGACCCCCTGCCTCAATCTTCACTATATACTGCCACAGTGTGTCTTGGTCATCTTCCTCGTCTTCCTCATCTCCCTCTACTTCCTCCGTCTGCTCCTGCTCCTCCTCTCCTGTCAACTGAGTAGAAAAACCACTCATTTCACCAGATATTGCTTGTGCTCCAATGTCCTCCTCCTTCTCCTCCTCCTCCTCCACTTCAGCCCCCACCGTACTCATGTGGCCATAAGATGTCATTGCCATGTCTCCAGTCCCCTGACCAAACAGATTTTGCAGCATCTGTTCCAGGACATGAAGCAGTGGAATGACGTTATTCATCCCGTAGTCCTGGCCACTGACAAATAATGTGGCCTCCTCAAAGAGCCTGAGCAAACGGCAGGTGTCATGCATGAGCTTACATTCTATTCAAACAGAAGCGTGATACAACATTATTTTTAGCAGGTTCTTTTTCTCTTCATTAAACGTGCACAATGCATGTAAAAATGCTACAATGCCAACATACATATATAGTCACTGTTGTGAAAAATCAAACATCAGTACGTAGCTGTCCAGCCAACATGATTAAACTTCATAACCTTGTAGTTTCACATCTCAAAGGAATGTGGACTTCAGTTTTGAGCTGAGGGTGATGAGCTTTCTTCTTCAAGCATGCGCACTGCTGGTCACATTCCCTGATATGCGATTCACAATCAACACAGCAGGTGAGTATTAACCCTTGAACAGTTGGAACCAAGATAGCCCACTGTTCACACAATACATTTACTACTAATCCTTCCATTAAAAACACTTGCCATTATTAACCTATAAGCAACATACTAAATATAAGAGACATTTGAAACTGAGTATTTCATTCAGGGCCCTTTTGGGGGCCATGTTTCTAATTTTACTGATCCAATACGTTTCACGTTGCAATAATTTTACATTTTATAGAATTCTCATCTTTTGCATGCACTTCTTCCAGAACGCACCATCTCAAATCACTAGCCGTATGTCTGAACTCATGCAAATGCTTTGCCAGAGTGGCCTCTCCATACGTTTTTTGTCACATCTTTTGTGAGTTCAAATGACAATGAAAGTTTTTTGTCAAAATATCTTATGGCTGATTTATGCTCTCCAACTCTAATTTTTATTGCTCTAGAAGTCTGTCCAATATAACACTTGCCACAAGGGCAAATTTTATAAGTATATCACATTGCTAGACAAGCAAATGTGGTATCCCCTAAAGGAAAACTTTTTCACCTGAGATAGGATGAGATGTATATGTACCTTTAATTATCGCCGTGCATATTTACGCACGACAAACAAGGAAAGGGGCCACATTTGCTGCCCTCAATTTTCTTGTCTTCTTTTTCTGGGAGGGTTAATGTCTGAGTGTACTAGATTATCCCCTATCGATTTACCACGTTTAAATATATACCGGGGTCTATCTCTAAAAAGATGTTTGTACTTTGAATCAGACTGCAGAATATGCCAGTTTCGTGATACAGTTTTTCTAATCAATTCAGAGTGTTTGTCATATGTAGTCACAAAAGATAGTCGAGTTTGTGATTTCTTACTATTTGATGTTTTTTTCAATAATTCTTCCCTTGCAATGCTCCTTACTTCAAGGCCAATTTTTAACAGATTTTGTGGATCATAACCTCTTTGTTCAAACTTATTTATTAATTTATGCATTTCTGTATCATATTGAGTATCATCTGTACAAATTCGCCTTATCCTAATAAACTGGCCTTTTGGTATTCCATAGAACATAGTAGGGGTATGGTAACTGTCACGGTGTAATATATTTTTGCGCTCCATGGGCTTGACAAACAAACCTGTATCAAACCGGCCTGTATCATGATTTTTTGTGACCTGGACATCTAAATATTCAATGGTATGATAATTTTTATTTAGTGTAAGGAACCAAGCTGATGGCATGCATTAATAGTCCATAAACTCATCTAGTTGTTGTTCAGTACCTTTCCATAACATGAAAATATCATCCACATATCTGAACCATACCTTAATATGGTCAGCATATGTGGATGTATGTACAAATCTTTTTTCAAAAAATGACATGAAGATGTTTGCCACACTTGGTGCTGCCGGGGACCCCATAGAGACCCCCTGCAGCTGGAGGTAGCAAACGTCCCCAAATCTGAATTAGTTCTTCAAAAAGACAAAGTCAAGTAAAGTCATAAGAAACACTATAAATGCATTGGACACTGTAGAATCCCTCATCAACGCTTCTCTAAGGGCTTGAGTGGCCAGGTCGTATGGTACATTTGTAAATAATGACTTTACATCAAGCGTACATAATATGGTTGTATCAGTAGCATCAACTGTCATAATTTGTTGTAAAAATTGTTTAGTGTCAGTTAAACATGTTGTATCTCGTTTAACAATTTGTTGCAAATAGCCATCAAGGTATCTGGCTAGGGGCTCCAGCAGTGACCCCATGCCTTACACTATGGGCCTATATGGTGGTGGTATATTTTTATGAATCTTCGGTATGAAAATATAACCAGAGTACGGGGATTCTGTACCTGTAACTCCTTTAATGTTGTTTGATCTATTATACCTGCCATGTGTTTCTCTTCCAAATAGCTATCAATGGCTCTTTTGTATTCATTTGTTGGATTCCCATGTAAAACCTTATACACCTTATTGTCACTTAGATGTTCATTAGCTGCCAGTAAATAATATTCCTTGTCCACTACATCTGTCGCACCTCCCTTGTCAGCCTTTTTGATTATTATATTAGGATTATCTTTTAATTCTTTCATTGCTCGTAGGGTGAGAGGTTCTGGTGTACAAAAGGAACAGAGTCCCATTTTTTAGCTATCTCTGCAGAGACTAATTGTATAAACACTTCTAAACTAGAATTTTGTATAATCGGATCAAAAGTGCTTTTAAAAAAAAATTTCTTAGGTACATCTTGTGATGCAACCTGTATAGTTGCATTATCATAAAACATTTTAAGTCTTATTGATCGACAAAATTTGTAGAAGTCCACATTGAAATGGAATAGTTGGTTTTGTTGAACTGGGACAAAGTTCGATCCTCATTCCAGTATTTATTGTTGAAATTTTGTAAAAGGTTGCGACGAAATATTAACAGCCAAGTTTTCTACTTCTTGTTTTTTGTGGACACTGTCCTGACTGGGTGTCGGAGTGCGGTTGTTGTACTTGTTGAGCTTTCTCCATCTATTTTCTCTTGGGAAGCTGGATTCCTTTTGGAACCTCGTACGTTTTTTGATTTAGTAACACCCGCCCTTGTTTGAACTTCTTCTGATGCTGTACTTGATACATCCGAACGGGTATCCGATCTTTGTTGTACATTGCGTTGTCTACGATTTTGTGAGCGATTTTCTGCCCATGTGTACACTCGTTTATGAAGATAGTCACGTGTGTCTCGTTCTCCAATTCAACAGTTTTTTTATACTCATCTTCGCATGTTTTAATTTCCACTTTAATCTTGTCCATAGTAAGCTGTAAATGTTGGATAGTGAGAAGCATTAAATCTAATGAGCATCGATTTAAAATTGTGTACCATTTTTCTTTGTACAGTAAGTCATCCTTTAGTAAAATAAGTTGAAAGGACTTCTCAGGCCTCTCGGTATACATTGGGTCTTGACATATTCTGTAATTGTTGATGCATGCATAGTAAGACTTGTTTCTCTTTTCTTCAGTTGTTCCAACCTGCGTACATAATTAGTGCATGTGTTCTCTTTAGTTTCTTGCCAGGTTAAACCGGCATTCTGAGCTTGTCTCATAATTGTCTCTCTTTCTATCTCAGAGAAAGTGAACATCTCAGCTCAGTACTCAGTAAGAGTGGAAATCTCTTCAAAAGACATAGTTCAAAAAGAGGAAATAGATGGAGAAAGCTCAACAAGTACAACAACCGCACCCCGACACCAATTCAGGACAATGTCCACAAAAAACAAGAAGTAGCAAACTTGGCTGTTAATATTTCATAGCAACCTCTAACAATATTTCAACAACAAAAACTGGAATGAGGATTGAACTTTAATAGATAGCTAAAATGGGAGATAACTAGTGTTGAGCGATTATTATCGACAAAGTTGAAATCGGCACAGTTTTTATGTTGATAATTTAGGTAAAAATCTGTGCATCATTATTAAGATCGTGCCATTTTCTGCGCTTCCAGTCATTTTGGCGGCCAGCAAATCAGCTTACAGAATAGAGCAGGGTGAGATGTGTGTGCGACGTCATGACTGGGATGTGTATGGTTGCGATTGGCTGGAAAAATCACATGACCTCGTTTTACATAGAACAGCCCTTCCTGTTCATGATCAGTGTCTCTCAGCGTCTCATAGCAGTAGGACGTGCGCTCTGCCTGTGTCCAACCAGCTCAGCGAAATTATTCTATTTCTTCACAGAGAAAGCTCTACTGTTAGCTGTGATCCTTACAACTTAGTTAGATCAGAGATTTGAAGATTTTATGTAGTTAGGTAGAGAAATTTAAAGGAGCATCTACCGCTGTAAAGTCACGGGGGGTGGCCCACGGGCGAACACAGAAAAGCTCTATAAAGAATACTGGATAAAGGTAGACATTGTACTGCAATAGCTTTATTATTAACAGTTTTCTATTGAAATATTTCCTGGATATTGGGCAGCCTGAACTTATATTAGGATACACATCTTTTTCTAGTAACTGCAGGTCTCTTTGTTAGGTGCAAAACTCCACTTTTATTATCAGTATACATTTCAGATAGGTGTTCTTTTTCAATTTTGCCCATTCCAGCTTTGTTGATATAGCCACCTTGCAGTTAAATTAGAATCCAGCAATTTTGTAGTCAGCACAGGTTGATAGGTGCCAAAATACCTTTTATTATCTGAATACATTACAGATACGTGTTTTTTCACTTTTGCGCACTACAGCTTTGTTCATTGAGGCACCTTGCACTTAAATGTGAATACAGCAATTTTGTAGTCACCACAGGTGAATTGAAAGGTGCCAAAAAATACCTTTTATTATCCGAATACATTACAGATACGTGTTTTTTCACTTTGGCGCACTACAGCTTTGTTCATTGAGGCACCTTGCACTTAAATGTGAATACAGCAATTTTGAAGTCACCACAGGTGAATTGAAAGGTGCCAAAAATACCTTTTATTATCCGAATACATTACAGATACGTGTTTTTTCACTTTTGCGCACTACAGCTTTGTTCATTGAGGCACCTTGCGCTTAAATGTGAATACAGCAATTTTTGTAGTCACCACAGGTGAATTGAAAGGTGCCAAAAATACCTTTTATTATCCGACTACATTTCAGATACATGTTTTTTCACTTTTGCGCAGGCCAGCTTTGATCATAGATCTACTTTGCAGTTAAATTTGAATACAGCAATCTTGTATTCACCACAGTTTAATTTAAAGGTGCCAAAAATACCTTTTAAAATCCGTATACAGTTCAGACTGGTGTTTTTTTTCTGTTTGGGTCAGTCAAGCGTTGTTGATAGAGCGACGTTGGGGTTAAATTTGAATCCAGCACGGTTGTGTTGATGTGAGGGATTTGAGGATAGCTGTGATTTGCCGTCTTTTCATAAGAGAGACTTTCCAAAACTCTTCCATACCTTCTCACATTTTTCTCCTACTGAACATGGAGTGAAATTCAGGTGGTAAGCGAGCAAAGAGGGGGGTAGGACATGGAGGTAGAGGAACGAGAGAAGGTGCTCCTTCCAGTGCTGTCGACAACACGCATGCCAGCGAATCGTCAGTTGCAGGACTGTCAGGCCTGTCATCGCTGGGTCAGGGCCCTGTGAATCTCAGTAACGAACAGCGTCGCCAATCTGTTCTTCAGTGGTTAATGCAACTGCAGCATCATCTTTAACATAGCTAGCAATCCCTGTATTGAGACAACCCATTTAATACAATTAAAAAAAGAGATACAAAGACATGGTGGGATTCCATACTATTTTAAAAATGTGTTTTCTAGAATTAAAATACTAAAAAACTTGCATGTACAAAATAGCTGGTAAAAAATTCCTCTGAATTGTACAAGGGAGGTACAGGAAAACTTGACCAGATGTAGGTTATTCAGAGGACATGGAGTATGGAGCATGGACAGAGAACAAAGTACAGAGACAATTTCCTCCAGCACGTTGAGTAAAATGAGAAAAAGAATGCCAAGAAAAAGGGCACCTGGGTGGAACAGGAGCGTTAACCACCAGTATTTCCAAGTGAAGCTCAATTGGTCCGCACTCATACGGAGGGGCAAGCGCTACCCAGGACAGGGACAGTATATGTCCAGTGAAACTAAAATGGTGGTTGAAAGACTCCTTTTTCCGGCACTTTTTAATCTGAGGCATGCAGGTTTGGGGCTCATGCTGTGGCCCAGGACAGGTATAGTCAATGTCCAGTGAAACTAAAATGGTGGTTCAAAGACTCCTTTTCCCGGCACTTTTTAATTTGGTGGTCAGACAGGTTTAATGGTCATACTGCGGTCCAGGACAGGTATAGTCAATGTCCAGTGAAACTAAAATGTTGTTTGAAAGACTCCTTTTTCTGGCACTTTTTAATCTGGGGGTCATGCAGGTTTGGGGCTCATGCTGTGGCCCAGGACAGGTATAGTCAATGTCCAGTTCAACTAAAATGGTGGTTGAAAGACTCCTTTTTCCGGCACTTTTTAATCTGTGGGTCAGACAGGTTTAATGGTCATACTGTGGTACAGGAGAGGTATAGGTATAGGTATAGTCAATGTCCAGTTCAACTAAAATGGTGGTTGAAAGACTCCTTTTTCCGGCACTTTTTAAATCTGGGGGTCATGCAGGTTTGGGGCTCATGCTGCGTTCCCGGACAGGGATATTCAATGTCCAGTTCAAGTAAAATGATGGTTCAAATCATACTGCCTTCTGGCACTTTTTTAATTTGTGGGTCATGCAGGTTTAAGGGTCATGCTGTGGTGCAAGACAGGGATAGTGAATGGTCTGTGAGTTTATTTCTGGGGGCTTTTAACCTAAGTGTGTTGCCTAAATGTAGCACATATCTTTTGACTGTTTTTGGTTTTTTTAAATTTCCATTTTCTCCAGCCCTTTTTGGGGGGAAAGAATAAAATTGTTGTTGCTCCCCCATAGTTTTAAAAGGTAAATAGATCAAAATTTTAGTGTTGAGCATTTTTATCGAAAAAGTTGAAATCGGAAAGGGGTTTTTATGGTGAATCGAAATTTCCAGATCATGCGAAAATTTAGGGTTAAAATCTGAGCATCATCTTTTAAAGTTTCCGGGGCCTTTTTTTGGGCCCTTTTCCGTAATTTTGGCGGCCAGAAAATCAGTTTAACAGAAAAGAGCAGGGTGAGATGGGGGTTGCGACGTCATGACGGGGTTTGTGTAGGGTTGGGGTTTTGGCTGGAAAAATCACATGACCTCGTTTTACAAAAACAGTTTTTCCGTTTCACCCTCATTGTCTCTCAGCTTTCCCCATAGGGATAGGACCGGGCGCTCGGCCTGTGGCCAAACACCCTCAGCGAAATTAGCCCTATTTCTCCCACAGAGAAACCTCTACTATTAGCTGGGGATCCTTCCAATTTAGTTATATTAAAAAATTTAAGATTTTATAAAGTTAGCTAGAAAAATTTTTAAAAAGCAGCATTACCACTAAAAAATTTTCACGGGGGGGGAGAAAGGGGGGGGGCCCCCGGGGCCCAACACGCCCAACCCTCTATCAAAAAAAGAAAACGGGATAAATTTTCACCAAACTTTATTTGTAGCCATTTTTAGGGGAATATCTTTATTATTAAAATTTTTGCTTTTTGAAATATTTCCGGGATATTGGGCACCTAAAATTTATATTGGATCCCAAAACTTTTTCTAGTAACTGCAGGTCCCCCCCTTTTGTTGGGTTTGCAAAAACTCCACTTTTATTACATTATACTTTTAAAGAAAAGTTTTTCCTTTTAATTTTACCCATTAAAAACCTGGACTGTTGATATATCCCCCTTGCAGTTAAATTCAACCCCGCAATTTGTGTCAGCACGGGTTTTGTTTGTTCCCAAAAAAAACCCTTTTAAACTTTACAAAAAACATAACAGTTACTTGTTTTTTGACTTTGCGCACCCAGCATTGTTCATTGAGCACATCCACGAAAATCTTAAAACAAAAATTCTATATTCACCACAGTTTAATTGAAAGGGCAAATAATAACCGTTTTTAAATAGAAAACATAACAGAAAAACGGGGTTTTTTGATTTTTTGCCCCCCCAGTTTTGGTTCATTGACGCGGGAAATCCACGTAAATCTTAAAACAGCAATTCTATAGTCCCCCCGTGAATTGAAAGGTGCAAAAAATTTACCGGGGGTTTTAATACGAAAACATAACAATACTTGTTTTTTGATTTTTGCGCACCCAGCTTTTTTCATTACGCAGCTTCCACAAAAATCTTAAAACCAATCAAATATTCACCACAGGGGAATTAAAAGGGCAAAAAATACCGTTTATTATACGAAAACATAACAGTTTAGGGTGTTTTTTGATTTTTGCGCACCCAGTTTTTGTTCATTGACGAAAGAAATCCAGTAAATCTTAAAACAAAAAATTCCCTATAGTCACCACGGGTTAATTGAAAGGTGCAAAAAATACCGTTTATTATACGAAAAACATAACAGATACGTTTTTTTTGACTTTTGCGCACCCACTTTGTTCATTGACGCAGAAATCCCCCGTAAATTTTAAAAAAACCCAATTTCAAATAGTCCCAAACGGGTAAAATTGAAAAGGGTGAAAAATACCGTGAAATTATACGAAAACATAACAGATACGTGTTTTTTTTACTTTTGCGCACCCAGCTTTTTTAAAATTGCCCGCCCCCCAACCCACGTAATCTTAAAACAGAAATTTCCCTATTTTTCACCACGGGTGAATTGAAAGGGTTTCCCTGTGACTTTTATAACCTGGGTGTTGTGCCAAAATTTTAGCACTATCCATTTGACTGTTGTGGATTTTAATTTCAACCCTCCACCCTTTGGGTTGGGTGTAATAATGAAGGTGTTGTTGCTCCCCTTTAACTTTAAGGGTAACCCGCTCATAATCGTGCCCACTATCAAAAAAACCATATCGAAAAGGGGCCGACAAACAACTATCGCCCCGATCTCGATAGCCAACGAAATCCCCAAACACAAATCAAAATCTACCATCGACAATTTTGGCGAAAAATTGGGGGTCGACAAATGCCTCGCCCGATGCGATACCCAAACCCGAAAACCGCTCAACACTAAATAACAAAAAGGGGACCTGTTCCTTTTGCCACCAGAACCTCTTACCCCTAAAGCCCCACAAGCAAAAAAAATTTAAAAAAAGAAAAACCCCCAAATTAAAATAATAAAAAAGGCTGAAAAGGGGGGTGCGACAGTTGTAGGGAAAGGAATATTTTTTACGGGCCAAGCTAAGAACATCTAAGTGACAATAAGGTGTAAAAGGGTTTTTACTTGGGAACCCAACAAATGAATCCCAAAGACCATTGATGCTATTTGGAAAGAAACACTTTCAGGTATAATAATCAAACAACATTAAAAGTTACGGTACAAAAATCCCCCTCCCCCGGGTTTATATTTTTTGTACCGAAGTTTTCATAAAAAAAATACCCACCAAAAAACCCCCTATTTTAACAGGGGGTCACGCTGGAGCCCCTAGCCAAAAACCTTGAGGCTTTTGCAACAAATTGTTAAACGAGATAAAACCATGTTTTAACTGACACTAAACTTTTTTTACAACAAATTTTTTACAGTTGATGCTATTTATACAACCATTTTATGTACGTTTGGATGTAAAGCTTTAAATTTACAAATGTACCATACGCCCCTGCCCCACTAAACCCAAAAAAGAGAAGCGTTGATGTTTAAATCCTAAGTGTCCAATGCATAAAATATATTTTTCTTAAGACTTTACTTACTTTGCTTTCTAAAGGAAATTTTTTCAAAAATTTGGGGACTTTTTGCACCTCCACCCTTCCGGGGCCCCCATGGGGCCCCCCGGCCCGGCCCGGGTATAGAAAAACGTCTTCATGTCATTTTTTGAAAAAAAGATTTGTACTTTACTTTCCACATATACGACCTTTATTAATGAAAGGTTTCAGATATTGGATGATATTTTTATGTTATGGAAAGGTACTGAACAACAAATAGATGAGTTTATGGACTATTAATGCATTCCATCACTTGGTTTTTTTACACAAAAAAAAAATTTTCATACCATTGAATTTTTTAGATGTCCCGGTCACAAAAAAAACATGAACAGGCCCCGGGTTTTACACAGGTTTTTTTGGGCAAGCCCATGGAGCGTAATAACATATTACTTTATGACAGTTACCCTACCCCTACTATGTTCTATGGAATTTCAAAAACCCGTTTATTGGGGTAAGGGGAATTTTAAAAAATTTATACTCAATATGAAAACAGAAATGCATAAATTAAAAAAAAATTTTGTTTTTTTGGGGGCAAAAGGTTTTGATTCACAAAATCTGTTTTAAAAATTTGGCCCTTTAAGTAAGGACATTGCAAGGGAAGAATTTTTGAAAAAAAAAAATCAAATATAAGAAAATCACAAACTCGACAAACTTTTTGTGACTACATATGACAAACACTCTGAATTGATTGAAAAACTATATCACGACAAATGGGATATTCTGCGTCTGATTTAAAAATACAAATCTTTTTAAAGATAGCCCTGGCATATAAATTTTTAAATGGGAAATCAATAGGGGATAATCTAGGGACACTCAAACATTAAACCCCCCCCAAAAAAAAGACAAGAAAAAATTTTAGGGCAAAAATGGTTTTGGGGGGCCTTTCCTTGTTTTTCCCTGCTTAAAATTTCACGGGGGATAAATTTGTGGAACATATACATCCCATCCATGTGAGGGGAAAAATTTTCTTTTGGGGGTACCCCCAAAATTGCTCGTTTTAAGCAATGGGGATAACCTTTATAATTTTCCTTTGTGGCAAGTGTTATATTTTGGAAAAGACTTCTAAAAGCAATAAAAATTAGAGTTGGAGAGCAAAAATCACCAAAAAGATATTTTTTACAAAAAAATTTCATTGCATTTTAACTCACAAAAAATTGACAAAAAAACGTATGGGGAGGCCACTTTTGGCAAAGCAAATTTCAGTTTTTAGACCCTACCGGGTAGTGATTTAATGGGGCTTTTGGAAAAAGTGCCCTTTAAAGATGAAAATTTATAAAATTAAATTATTGCAACTGAAACGTATTTTGGGTCAGTAAATTAGAAATATTTTGGGCCCCAAAAGCCTTAAAAAACTACTCAAATGTTTCTTTTAAAAATTTTGTATGTTGCTTATAAAGGGTTTTTAATGGCAAATGTTTTTAATGGAATGGGTTAGCATAAAAGTTTTTGTTGAACATTTGGGGTATCTTTTTCCAACGTTTTAAGGGTTAAAACCACCCGTTGGTTGAATTTTTAATCGCATAAGGGAATGGACCCAGCAGTGCGCATGGGCCCGAAGAAAAAGCAGGCTTTTCCCAAACCTTTGCAGCTGGGAGACACAGCCTTTGGGTTTATCACCCTCCCGGGTCAAAACCGAAGTCCAAAATCCTTTGGGGATGTGAAAAAAACAAGGTTATGAAGTTTAACCATATTGGCTGGACAGCTAAAAATGAAGTTGAATTTTTTCAACATTTCCTATATACCTCACCCCCCCCACTTTTTTTAGGTACAAACCCTGCTAGTAACGGTTTTTTGGGCCCCCCCTTTTGCCCTTTAAACCCTCAATTCTTTGTGGCATAGATTCCACAAGGTGGTTCAAAGATGCCAAAATTTTACCAAGGGGGCCCCAAAAAGGGGCCAAGAAAATTTTTCCCCAAAACCAAAGACACCACCACCACCGCCTGAACCGTTTTATACAAGCAGGGTGGATCCATGTTTCATGTTTTTTGACGCCCAAAATTTTGGGCCCACCAAACCAATGTCGCAGCAGAAATCGAACTCAAACAGGGCCAGGCAACGTTTTTAAAACTTCTACTGTCCAATTTCGATGAGCTTGGGGAAATTTGGGGCCCCAGTTTCCCCGTTCTTAGCTGAAAGGGGTGGGACCCGGGGTGGGGCACTGCTTCTTTTACCCATCTGCCTCAAAGTTCGCCCCTACGTTCGTTCAAGATGCCTTCTGCCCACCTTGGTTGTAACGGTGCAAATTGGGGTTTACTGTTGCCTTTCTATCAAACTCGAACCAGCCCCATTCCCCCTTTGGGCCTCTGGCATCAAAAAGGCATTTTTCCCCCCACAGGACGCCCTCAAATGGGGTGTTTTTCTTTTTCGGACCATTCTCTGTAAACCCTAGAGATGGTTGTGCGTGAAAATCCCAGGAGATCAGCAGCTTCTGGCACCAACAACCATGCCACGTTCAAAGGCACTCAAATCCCCTTTCATCCCCATACTGATGCTCGGTTTGAACTGCAGGAGATTGTCTTGACCATGTCTACATGCCTAAATGCACTGAGTTGCCGCCATGTGATTGGCTGATTAGAAATTAAGTGTTAACGAGCAGTTGGACAGGTGTACCTAATAAAGTGGCCGGTGAGTGTATGTATGTTGGCATTGTAGCATTTTTACATACATTGTGCACATTTAATGAAGAGAAAAAGAACCTGCTAAAAATGATGTTGTATCACGCTTCTGTTTGAATAGAATGTATGCTTACTAGGAGGTAGAGAAATACTCCTGTACATGAAGCTTTCTTGCATCAGTACCTTAAACCTACCACGGCACAAAGTATAAGTGTCATGCATGAACTGCCACTGGCTGAAATAAAAATTACACAGGGGTGTACTCCTGTCCGCGTGGATCATCAAGAAATCATTAATGGCCTTTCTCTGTTCCTACAGTCGGTCAAACATATGGAGGAAAGAATTCCAGTGGAAACATCACATATCAGCCTATGTTGGGGAAGGCGTTCTGCCGCTGCAGCTCAAGGAGGGTGTGCTTGGCTTTGTAGGAATGGATGAAGTGCATGCAAAGTGTCATGGATGCCCCTGCGACCCTCTCACCAGGTCGCGGGCGCATTCGTGCCCCGCGGGCGAGTGGCGCTGCGACCCGCATGTCGGGCTGCGGGTGCACTCGCTCTGATGCGCGGTACTTACCCAGCCACGCTCCTGACTGTGTCTCTGCATCCCAGCGCGTGCGTTCCTGCCCCCTAGGGCGCGCGTGCGCCAGCACTGTTAACTTTAAAGGGCCAGCTCACCGGTAAATTCCATTGCTGGCCACTGCCCCTATTTAAAGCCTGCCCCTTCCTGCACTCAGCGCAGGATCTTTAGTGCCCTATTAGCCTACTGAGAAAGTGTTCCTTGTCTTTCCGTGATTCCTGTGTACCGTACTGTCTTCCGTCCCTCAACCACGAACCTCTGCCACCTGTCCTGACCTTACTGCCTGTCCCCGACTACGTCTACGCCTCATGATTCTGTACCACGCTCACCCTTGGCTGCCATCGCAAGCAAGTCACGTCAGTGGAAGCGACCTGGTAGAATCCCGCCACAGCAAAACCATTCCACTTTTCGGCGGGCTCTGGCGTGGCTTATGCCATCGCTTGTGGTGGTCCAGCGGATCCACTACTACCAACCGAGACACAAAGTATCCTGGCCATTTTTAGAATGTCTTGCAGATGGGTAGAAGATTTGAGAAACCGTTTGACAACCAGATTGAACACGTGCGCCATGCAGGGCGCATGGTTCAGCCCTCCCCGGTGCAACGCAGACACCATGTTACTTCCATTTTCTGTCACCATGGTTCCGATTTGCAGTTGTCACGGAGAAAGCCACACATTGATTTCGTGTTGCATGATGCAAACCCGGTGTAGAACTGTGTGACACCGCTGTGTCCTGCACATGTGGTATGATGGGGCAGCACTTAGACTTGTGGAGATTGAGGTGGTGGTGGAGGAGGAGGCGGACATTGTCCCAGGATCAGCAGTTTGACAACATGTAAGTGAAATTGGCATCATCCTGTACATGTTGCTCGAGTGGCGGGGCAGGTAGAACTTTCACTCGGTGGGCCGTTAAGTACATGTACTGTCCCTGGCCGGAGGTACAGCTGCACACGGCTGCGCTGCCGTGTACTTTGGAAGACACCGATAGACTCAAGGACTGGCCCACCTTCTGTTCTAAATATTTGTGCAGGGCTGGTTTTTCCTTTTTTCGTAAAGTAATATCGGCTTGGGACTCTCCACCACGGCTCGGCACAAGCCATTAGTTCTCTGAATGGTGCAGAGTCCATCACTTGGAAAGGGAGAGACTGCAGTACCAACAACTTGGACAGGAACACGGTCAGCTTCTGCGCCTTAGGATGGTTATACGCATACTGCTGTCTCTTGGCAATCGCCTCGGTGAACAACTGTTGGCTCCATGAGTGGCAAGGAGCAGGAGCATCTGGACTGGTAAATGATGGGAAAGAGAAACAGCTCCCTTTGGCAGAGGTGGGGGAGCCTTGACTACCTGAAGTGGGAGGGGTGCCACTGAGTGCTGCTGCTGTGGCAGGATGGACCACCATATCTGAGAAACATTTCTCCAAGCCACTGGATGGTGACACTGCATGTGTTGATGCAGGACTGTGATGCCAACTTTAGGTCCCTGGCCACGCTTCACTTTCTGCCCACAGATTCTATGTATACACATGTTCGGCTCGTCCGTTGTCTTGGCAAAAAACTGCCACACCGCCGAGTAGGTGTTTTACAGCCAACGCTCCGCACTGACTGACTACTACTGTGTGAGCCTGTGTGTGAGCCCCTGTGTGTGAGCCCCTGTCCTGCTACTTTCTTGGACCTGCAAAATGGATGGTCTACCCTGTGGCCGTTTGGTTCCCGACCTTGCACTGCTACCACCCTGCTGACTGACGGCCACACTACCAACATGCTGGCTGTGCCGCTGCCTGATGCGCAAGCTAATGCCCTCTTCTCCCGATGATGATGATGAAGCCCTTGCTTCACCCGGCTCCCAAGTGCAATCGGCTACATCATCGATTAGTGTTTGCCCGTCACTGCTGTCCTCCTCAATGGTCTCGGTATGCAGAGCCTGACCGCTGGCAAAATAACCTCCCATGTCAATCTCCACATCACTACTTGACTGCCTTCTGCAAGAAGCAGCGGATGTCTGCCCCACCTCTTCATTGCCAAGTAACTGCTGACTGTCCTCAAATAGTTCGTCCTCGCTGTATAGTGGTGCAGAGCCCAGACCACTTAGTAGTTCTCTGGCTGAGGGAACCGAACGGGACAGAGGGGGGTTGAGGACAAGTGAGGATCTCTGACCTGCTCCCGGCCATGCCAACTAAGGGTTGTGTCTGACAAACCCACAGACTCTTGGCTGGGGTTGTCAGATGTCATCTGGGTGGAAGTGGATGACCTAGTCAACCAATCAAGAAGTGTTGGCTTGGTGATCAACACACGGCCGCTAGATGACACCGGTAGCTCTGGCATCGCCGAGTCACCCCTGCTGCGATATCCTCTTACTATGCTGGGACTTGTGACTGCTCCAGGAACATTTGTGCCACTGCCACTTGCATGTGAAGAGCCTGCCACCTCTCTGTCTGACATACTGTTTGATCAAAAATTTACAATACAACAGATTCTGTTAAATGAAGATGTCTGTATATGATAAAGACAAACCCTGTATTTTACTTAAATTACTCCACAAACAAGAGGATAAATTCACCCTTGGTATAAAATACCCTACAGAATGAACGTGATGGAATTCAGGCGTGTATGGGGCAGAAATACACACCCTGTTTTTGACTCAAATTCCCCCACAAACAAGAGGAGAAATTGACCCTTGGTATAAAATACTCTACAGATTGAACCAGATCGATATCAGGCATGTATGGGGCAGAAATACACACCCTGTATTTGACTCAAATTACCCCACAAACAAGAGGATAAATTGACCCTTGGTATAAAGTACCCTACAGAAAGACCCAGATGGAATGCAGGTGTGTATGGGGCAGAACAACACACCCGGTGTTTTACTCAAATTCTCCCATGAACAAGAGGAGAAATTGAACCTTGGAATAAAATAAAATACCCTACAGATTGAACCAGATGGAATTCAGGCATGTATGTTGCAGAAATACACACCCTGTATTTGACTCAAATTCCCCCACAAACAAGAGGAGAAATTGACCTTTGGTATAAAACAAAATACCTTACAGATTGAACCAGATGGAATTCAGGCGTGTATGGGGCAGAAATACACACCCTGTATTTGACTCAAATTACCCACAAACAAGAGGAGAAATTGACCCTTGGTATAAAATACCCTACAGATTGAATCAGATGGAATTGAGGCGTGTATGGGGCAGAAATATACACCCTGTATTTCACTTAAATTCCTCAACAAACAAGAGGAGAAATTGACCCTTGGTATAAAGTACCCTACAGAATGAACCAGATGGAATTCAGGCGTGTATGGGGCAGAAATATACACCCTGTATTTCACTCAAATTATCCCACAAATGAGGAGAAATTGACCCCTGGTATAAAATAGCCTACAGAATGAACCAAATGGAATTCAGGCGTGTATGGGGCAAAAATATACACCCGGTATTTCACTCAAATTATCACACAAATAACGATAAAATGACCAGTGGTATAAAATAGCCTAAAGAATGAACCAAATTAAATTCAGGCGTGTATGGGGCAGAAATACCCCACAAACTAAAACAAACAAAATAAAAAATGCTGGTTAAGGTAAAGGTGTGTATATGACACTCACTTTTGAAGGTCTTTCCCCCCAGTAGCTCAAAAAAAGAATTTGTTTTGCACAGAGTGCAATATAGTGATGCAGCAGATAGATGGCGTCCGCAGAATTTAAGATGGCGTCCGTATTTATAGGGCTGTGATGTCAAAGAAGCCCACTGGCTGCTGATGTCTTTAAGTCTGCACATGTCAACTATATATATGCACAGCAAGAGTAATAAAACTTAAAGAGACTTTTATTGAAACATATCCTTTAAAATATGTAACATCTTGTGCAAACAAATTTGCTACTTGCGGTTTTATAGTCCATAGAAAGCAGTCGGTACAAATCCTGAGTATTCAGGCACATGAACTCCAAAGGCGTGCAACTTCATACGAACGCCAAGTAGTGGAGCATGGAAACAGACAGGCGGGACCAATGGAGACGTGTGACATTTCGGGGCGTGTCTTACCCCTTCCTCAAACATGTAATTCCTCTGTCATCCATTTCTTTTATATACAATGTAACGTTTCACATAAGCACATATAGTTAAAACTTATATAGTTAAAACCAATACACTCATTCACAAAAACACTCGCAAATTCAAATTCTCATTCATACCGGCTGGAGCAAGAGTACTAAGCTTATATATCCAGAAAGCCTCTCTTTGGAGAAGCCGTATCTCCAAACTTTCTGTACATTTAGCTGTCACCTCCTCTAATACACACCATCTAAGTTCCGATACTGTATGATTATGTTCCTGAAAATGTTTGGCAACCGTTGTCTCTCCATATTTTCTTTTATCACTGTTCTCTGCTGTACTTAAGGTGCGTATATTTCGTATTGTGGACCAATGCTCTGTGATCCTAGTTTTAATCTGACGGGATGATTGCCCTACATACCCTTTGCCACAAGGGCACTTCAATAGATAAATCACACCTTTAGATTTACATGTGTAAAAACTTTTGAAATAAATCTTAAATCCCTGGATGTGATATATGCGGCCCTTTTTTAACTATATAAGTTGTAATTGTATGTGCTTATGTGAAACGTTACATTGTATATAAAAGGAAGCGATGACAGAGGAATTACGTGTTTGAGGAAGGGGCAAGACACGCCCCGAAACGTCACACATCTCTATCGGTCCCGCCTGTCTGTTTCCATGCTCCACTACTTGGCGTTCCTATGAAGTTGCACGCCTTTGGAGTTCATGTGTCTGAATACTCAGGATTTGTACCGACTGCTTTCTACAGACTATGAAACCGCAAGTAGCAAATTTGTTTGCACAAGATGTTACATATTTTAAAGGATATGTTTCAATAAAAGTCTTTTTAAGTTTTATTACTCTTGCTGTGCATATATATAGTTGACAAGTTGATACAGGAGCAGAGAGGCCCCATCTAGCAAGACCCATAGCTGTCTGGAGATAATCCACTTTATAAATATTTCTGCCACCTAAAGATTTATGTCTGCACATGACATTGAAGGTGTTCCTTTCTTCCTCCCATAGTTCTCTGCCCCATGTCACGCCATGTGCTCGTGCGAATCACCATGAACTTTGCCTTCATGCAGAATTGAATTTTCCCTGAAATTCCAAATGAATTCCACTTCTTTAGAATGGATTAGCCCATCTCTAGTTATCATGTTGGATTAATGCCCTGCGGTCTAGTTTCTGATGGAAGTATGTCACTGCTGCAGTATGTCACAGTACATGTTAGCATCCATGGTTCAGTTAATGAACTGTAGTTCCTTGGAGCTGGCAACAGCTTGACTGTAGGTTGTATCTCAGATTCTGGGTGTTGGCAATCTTCTTATAGCCTAGGCCATCTTTATGTAGAGCAACAATTCTTTTTTCAGACCCTCAAAGAGTTCTTTGCCATGAGGGTCCATGTTGATCTTCCAGTGACCAGTATGAGAGAGTGTGAGAGCAATAACACCACATTCAACAAACCTGCTCCCCATTCATACCTGAGACCTTTTAACACTAACAAGTCACATGACACTGTGGAGGGAGAATGGCACATTTTGTCACTTAGGGGTGTACTCACTTTTTCTGCCAGCTGTTCATTGATGGCAGTGTTGAGTTATTTTGAAGGTATACCAATTTTACACTGTTATACAAGCTGTATACAAACTAATTAACATTGTACTAAAGTATCATATCTTCAGTGTTGTCCCATGAAAAGATATAATACAATATTTACTAAAATGCAAGGAATGTACTCACTTTTATAATATACTGTATTTATCCCTGTTGTTGACTGAATACTGTGTATTTCAAACATCAGCAAGGACACTTTATAGCCAGTCATGTTCTTATTTTGTCAAAGAAAAGGAAAAATGGAGAGATTAATTTTAAGGGTGGTCATGTAGCATATCATCTATTAATCAAAAAATGTGTAATTATTGCTTTGTCTCATGGCATGTGAACTGTGACTACAGCTCCCATCATCCTGCTGATATCAGATTACATTCCTCAATCATCCGAACCTCCCATACCCGTCTCCAAGATTTTTCATGTGCGGCACCGGTTCTCTGGAACATGCCACCACGGGCGATCAGTCAAACTCATAACCTTCATAGTTTTAAGAGGGCCCTGAGAATACATCTTCTCAGTCTGGCCTACCAAGATCCCTAATGGCTAACCCCCGCCGCCCCCCCCCCACTCTCTAGTGCATACATTTCTGTCACTCCCTACAATTTGGCACTTATCTGTATATAGATGTACTGTCAGGGTGGCAGGTCCATCCGAATTCTATGTAAACCACCCCATATTTATGTCACATGGCTGGACCCTTTGTTTTACCAGTACACCCTGATAGATTGTGTGCTCTTGCAAGCAGGATCCTCACACCTCGTGTCTCATCTGTAAGTAGCTTTTCATTGTGCAATGTATGTCTTTTTGTCTGTACCTGCACCCTCGAAATTGTAAAGTGCTGCGGAATATGCTGGCGCTATACAAATAAAGATGGTTGTTATTATTATTATCATTATTATGAAAGCCAGAATTGTTTAAGGGTGACCTCAAATCACACGGGAACCTACGTTATATGTTACCTCTCTTGGTGTCAGTTTAGACCTCCACATTTCAGAGAGAGAAGATTCCAGCTATAACCCGATCAGATAAAGAAACCTGGGCAGATGGGTGGAGTGCAAAAACCAAGATGGGGGCCAGCCACTTCCACTTGTATACAGTCTAAAAACAAAATATGGTCAGCACATCCATTTGTATATCCAAGTATATAGGTGCACGCTGGTGTGGCAGCCAAAGGCAATGCAAACACAATATCACAATATCAGCTGCACTCTACAAACACTAAAAAACAGTCAAAGGGGATATAGGAATTTTTTAGAAATGCATTTCTGATAGTTTGTATATATGAAAATTTTGAGGTTCTTAGTGTATATTTTTTATCAAAATCGTAAAGGCCCATCTACTGATGGCAAGGTGACCTCAGTTCAGATGGGAATCTAAGCTATATGTTACATGGCTTTCTCCCATCTTGGTTTTTGAACTCCATCCATCTACACAGGCTTCTTAATAAGATCAGGACGTAGCCTGAATTTTCTCTCCTTGAAATGTGGAGGTCTGAACAGACACCAAGGGCAACATGTATGTACGGGTCTGCACCAGAATTCTGGGGTCCTTGCATCACAAAATCTGGTGCAGCCTTGTTCTCTAGGTTTATAATCAGTTGCACTCCAACACTGGCGTATTATCGGGTACCCGTGGCACTTTATAATGTGCCTGAGATGGGGGGGGACGTTCTGGAGGTGTGCCGCAATACAACCATATGATTCTACACATTTATGACGGGAGGACGGCAAAACTAGGCACAAAACATTTAGAACAAGCACAACATGTTAATAGTTGTCATTTTGGAGCTAGAAAGCGCTTAATCCCCGCAGTAGAATCAGGTTCATAAATTCAGGCACATTCTACAATACTAATGCACAGGATGTCTGGAGTGGAGTTTCATGTGGAATGTCTATAGCATGTTAGGCCATATCTACACAGCAGTCGGATTTTCGGCGGTTTTAATATTTTGAAACTGCTGAAAATCCAACGGAAAAACATCCACATAGACTTTAATACAGAAAACGACCTGCAGTCTACACAGGTCATTTTTTTTCTGCTAGTTTTTGGCGTCGGCAGTTTAAGGAACATGTTGTAAAATGCGACAGAGTCCAGAGGAAAATTTACTATTGAAGTCTATGTAAACTGCCGGACGGTTTTTCAACGTTTTTTGGCGTAATTTTTTAACAGTTCTGCTGAAAAACTGCCCAGGTGTTTATGCAAGGTATATAAATTTTGCATACATTAAAAACTGCCCAAAAAACTAAAAATAAAAAACCCAAAACAACCAAAAAACTCTTTGGAAACCCAGTTGGTTTGGACATAAAACTGACAAAATACTCTGGTTCAAAGCGGTTTTTAGGTTTTGGTTGTCAACAAGTTTTTGTCCTATGCTGTTTAGACATGGTACTTCACTCCAATGAGATACATTACCCCTTTAATGCATGCAGTCAGATATTGACCGATCAAAGCGTTATATGAACCCATAATGATATCAATGAAAACATAAACTCATCTGGCAAAAAACAAGCCCTTAATCAGCTCCATATACAGAAAAATAAAAATAAGTTATGGCTATCAGACCATGGCGACATGAAAACAGAATTTTTTATAAACGCATTTCTATTGTGTAAGAAAACATAAAAAACTATATCAAATTTATATAATTGTAATTGTATCAATCCAAATAGTAAAGTTATCATGTCACTCATACGAGACAGCGAATCTTGTAAAAATGAAGTCCAAAACACAATAGCGTAACTGTTCCCTCTCCTCCCCCTATTTTCATAGCCCAATGCTAAAAAATTGTGGAATACCTGTGCACCCAAATCACTCCTATACATATGAAATCCATGAGAGGTATTCAAGATGGGGTAACTTCTGGAAGGTTTCATCTGTTCTGCTACTTTGGGACCTTTGCAAATGTGACATGGCCCCCATCAGAATCTGCATTCCAAAAGCCAAATAGCACTTCGTACCTTGTACGCCCTGCCATGCACCCAAACAGCAGTTTACATCCACATGCAGGGTATTGCCGAACTTGGAAGAAACTACCCAACAAATTTTGGGAGGCTTTTTTTTCCAAGATTTCTTGTAAAAATGAAACATTTTAAG
Source organism: Phyllomedusa bahiana (assembly GCA_025379985.1). Lineage (NCBI taxonomy): Eukaryota > Metazoa > Chordata > Amphibia > Anura > Hylidae > Phyllomedusa > Phyllomedusa bahiana. Next base: position 36,711 of record JAODAL010018129.1, read on the forward strand.
CTAAAATTGCAGATTATTGAAAAAAATAAATGTTTCATTTTCACAGCCTAACGCTAAAGAAAATTTGTGAAACACATGTCAGGTCAATATACTCAATACACCCCAGGATATATTCTTTAAGGAGTATAGTTTCCAATATGGAATCTGTCTAGGTTTGTTTATTAACTTTAGCACCATAGGGTGTCCGCAAACCTGAAATAGTGCCTAAATAAAATCATAATGAAAATGAGACTCCAAAGTCCAGTAGGTGCTCCTCCTATTCTGAGGCTTGTGGTTGAGCCAAATAGCACACTAGAGCCACATATAGGATATCTCTAAAAATGCCAGAATTGGGGGAATCAATATTAAGTTGCATTTCCCTCTACGCATCTACCGTGTTCCAGTGAATAATCGATACAAATGTAAAATCTGCAAAAAACTGACATTTTGAAATTTCGCCTCCACTTTGTTTTAATTTCTGTAAAACACCTAATGGCTTAATAAACTTAAGGGGTGTAGTTTGTCAGATGGTGTCATTTATGGGGGTATCCAACATACAGGCCCCTAAATTTTGTAAGCCACCCTTATGTCATAAAAAAATAAAAAGACATTTAAAAAAAAGCCAACCTAAACTAGACATATGGTAGATGCTTGTTATAAACTATTTTGCGTGGGATAACTATCTGTCTTACATGCAGAATTTTTTGAACTTTGAAAATGACAACATTTTCAAAGTTTTTTTTACTAACTTAAAGCACGATATGTCAAGAAAAAACAGTCTCTGGATCACATGGATAGGTAAAAGTATCAAAGGGTTATTCATACATAAAGTGACACATCAGATTTCAAAAATGGGGCTCTGTCAGGGAGGTCAAAACTGTCTGTGTCCTTAGTTGGCCAACAAGAGGGAAAAATATAGCTTCCATAGATGCTGCAATATACTGTAAATAATATTTACTATTAAACATAAAACAATTGTTTTAATAAAATATTGGTCCATATCATCCTTGTTTAATTGTGAAAAATATCAAAATGTTGTGAAAAGTTTGAATAATTTGCCATTTTCAAAGTTAAAACATTTCTGCGTGTAAGCCAGATAGTTACTTCAAAAAATAGTTTATAGTTAGCATCTACCATAGGTCTACTGTAGGTCTACTGTATTTTAATTTTTTTTTATCTCACAATGGGGTTTAGAAATTTAGTAGTAATTTTCTACATTTTCAAGAAAATTACATATATGTTTTAGTGACCAGTCCAGTCCCTGGACTGTTAGAAACCTCCATAAATGACTCCATCTAAGAAGCTACACTCCTTAAAGTATTCAAAAGAGCATTTAGGAAGTTTTATTCACAGAAATTAAAGCAAAGTGGAGGTGAATTTTCAAATTTTTACTTATTGCTGATTTTCAATTTTTATCCATTTTTTAATGGAACACAGTTGATAATAACATGGTAATGCAACTCAACATTGATTACCAAAATTCTTCCATTTTTATAGATATCCTATATGTGGCTCAGTTACAATACTCAGAATAGGAGGAGCACCTACTGGACTCTGAGGTCTCATTTTCATTACGATTTTCTTTAGACACTATTTCAGGTTTGCGAACACTCTACGGTGCTAAAACTAAATAAACACCCTTAAAATGCCCAATATTGGAAACTACACCCCTTAAGGAATATATCCAGTGGTTGTGAGAATATCGACCTCACAGGTGTTTCACAATTTTTTATAGGGTTAGGCTGTGAAAATGAACCATTTATTTTTTTACAACAATCTGCAATTTTAGTTGAAAATGTTTCATTTTCATTTTCACAAGGAATCCTGAAAAAAAATCCAAAAATTTGTTATGCAGTTTCTTCCAAGCTCGGTAATACCCTATATGTGGGGGTAAACTGCTGTTTTGGCAAACGGCAGGGTGTGTAAGGGAGGGAGCGCTATTTGCAACGCAGATGTTGGTGGATGCCATGTTGCATTTGCAAAGGCCCCAAAGTACCAGAACAGGTGAAACCTTTGACAAGTCACCCCATTTTGGATTGAACACTCCTCATGAATCTCATTGTGCATTGTGGGTGCACAGGTGTTCCACAGATTTTTTTAGGATTGGGCCATGAAAATGGGGGAAAGGGGAGAAATGCAGTTCCGCTATTGTTTTTTTGGCTTCATTTTTACAGCGTTCGTCATGCGGTATTAATGACAGAATAACATTACTATACACGTCATACAATTACAATAATATAAATTTTATATAGTTTTTTGTGCTTTATTACTTTTATGTAAGCCATGTACCGGGGTGGTCTTCCCAGAGTACAGCAAAGTTATGAACAAGGAGAGCGACTCCAATACTAGTTCAACCAAATTTGTACTTTACTGAACTTTACAAAAAAGTGTACTCGACAATCCTCAAAAACACATGCACATGAGTGTGAGTAAAGGCCCCTGTACTACACAGCGCACCGCCGGAAGTATGTTCTACAGAGACACGATAAATTTACTTACCAATGGACTCGGATAGGCTGGCCAATATTTACATATTACTTCCACATAAAACAGGATCAATTGTTTGTGGTGTGATTGTAGGGCTTTGCTCGCGGTGTAGCACAACAGGCTACAATCTTATTAATTATACCCAAAATTCCCAAACCACAGATAACAATCAAAGTGTAACGGGCAATGTTTTGGAGAGCTAACAGCACCGATATCAGGCTTACTTCAATGTCCCAATCAGGAACTATTCCTGATAATCGCTTGTGGCCTTACACTGACTCTGGTCCTAACTAAACTAACTACAGGTCTGGTAGTAGTTACAAATAGGCTGCCGTGCACGCTACTGACCAAGGTCTACCTCGGAGTTACAAACATTCACAGCTCCTGGATGAGGGTCCCCTTTGCCTAAGGGGTATCTAAGATGGCGATCACTGCTCTATGATACTAGATCCTGGCACAATGCCCATTCCATCTCTGTGCCTTCCTCATGAACAGCAACAACACAACAAGCAGGTCTCCTCTCTCTGCTACTGGATCCTGTCACCGCTAGTGGCTCCACGGAAGCAGGAAAACTAGGCAGAATTGTGATCAATGTGTGTCCTCTTTCTGTCCCAACTGTCACTCTCTAAGATGGCTGCTGCTTCACTTCATCTCAGTCACATGACACACACATCACATGTCTTATCATACATTACACAGAGGTTAAGCTTTTGAAACAGTGACATCTTGTGGCCAAACAGCAGAATGCAGCATGTCAGTATGAAGTCGTTAATTAAGCATCAAATTAAAGTTCCCTAGACAGAGACAATGAGGGTGTCCCACCATCCCACATTTACATAATAGAAATGCATTAATAGAAAAATTGTGTTTTTATGTTGTCATAGTCTGACAGCCATAACTTTTTTATCTTTCTGTATATGGAGCTGATTAAGGGCTTTTTTTGTGTGATGAGTTGCTGTATTTTATTGGTATCATTATGGAGTTCATATGACACTTTGATCACTTTTGATCAAGATTTTTGGGAGGTGGGATAAACAAAAAGCAACAGTCAATACGATTACATCTAGACCCAATTTGTATATTTTTTTATGTTTTACTGCTGTTACATAATAAAAACACTTTTATTCAAAAAGGAAAACCATAGTCTGAGAGGCATAACTTTTTTGATTTTCTGGGTACGGAGCTGTGTAGCAGCTTTTTTTTTTGCAGGATGAGTTGATGTTTTTATTGGGATAATTTTTGTTCTTATAAAACTTTTTGATCACTTTTAAATCAGTAAAGCAGAGTGAAGAAAATACTGCAATCCTAGAATTGTGCCCGCACAATGTCCAGGATGTACCTGTATGTCTATTTGCAGGAAGTCACTTCCCGCTAGGAGATACAGGTATGTTCAATATCGGAAAGAGGTTAAAAAACAGATGTTTGTTTACATTCCTGGTCTCTTGCTGTTCCAGGCCTTTCTGCACAATTAATGAAGACAATTTGTGATGTAAAAAATATTTTAACCCTTTCCTGTTGCAAGTATTTTTGTTTATGTCATGATTGCTTTTTTCTACCTACCTTCTAAGTGTTCTAACTTTTTAACTTTTAATGAAGACAATTTGTGATGTTAAAAATATTTTAACCCTTTCCTGTTGCAAGTATTTTGTTTATGTCATGATTGTTTTTTTCTACCCACCTTCTAAGTTTTCTAACTTTTTAACTTTTCCATCTACTATTTACATTTTTCACTTCTAGTTTTTAATAATAGCATTTACTGAACCAAATAAAGTACTGAGAAAGCATGAAGAAAATTGAGGGCTTGTTTTTTGCAGGAGGAGTTGTACTTTTTAATGGTACCATTTACTGTGCCACAAAAAAAAAACAATGCAGAATTGTTGTTCTTGGTCACTTCAAAAAACCAAAAATTAGAAAAAAAAAAGTGATCAAAAATCATGTGTCCCAAAATAGATTCAATGAAAACCTCACAAAGGTCTGTAGACTAAAAAATAAAACATTATTTCTTTTAACACCGCAACTAGTGTTGAGCGATTATTATCGACAAAGTTGAAATCGGCACAGTTTTTATGTTGATCGAAATTTTTAGATCATGCGATAATTTAGGATTACAAATCTGTGCATCAACTATTTAAAGAACGTGCCATTTTTCGGCTCTGCGCCTGTCTTATGGTGCCACAAATCAGCTAACGAATAGAGCAGGAGTGAGATGTGGGTGCGACACATCATGACGGGCTGTGTATGGTTGCGATGGCTGAAAAATCACATGACCTCTGTTTTACATAGAACAGCCCTTCCTGTTTCAGAAAGCCCATTTCCTCTCAGCATCTCATACAGTAGGACAGCGCTCTGCCTTTCCAGCCAGTTTCCGATCCAGCGAAATTATTCTATTCCTCCACAGAGAAAGCTCTACAATTAGCTGTATCCTTCAACTTAGTTAGATTAAGATTGAAGATTTTATATATTAGGTAGAGAATTGTAAGAGCCATCTACCGCTGTAAAGTCCACAGGGAGAGGGGGGGAGGCCCGCGCGTACACAGACAAGCTCTAAAAGAATACTGGATAAAGTTACCAAGACTTAGTGTAGACAATGCACTGCAATAGCATTATTATGAACAGTTTTCTATTGAAATATTTCCTGGATATTGGGCAGCCTGAACTTATATTATCATCATCATATCATCATTATCAACATCATCTTTCCACCATCCCCCTCCATCCCTCCACCTGATCTCTCTATCACTGTGAATGTGCTGAAACATCCTCACCTGTTCCGAAGTCCCGCTGCTTGGGTAATCCCTCGACCCGCTCTGTCCTTCAAACCACACATCCATACCCTCAACCTCTGCCTGCAGCTTCCACTGAAAAATTCTTCTCCTCTCCTCATCCGTTCATTCTCCTCAACTCACCTTCGACACCACTAAAAATGCTCCAGTCATGCCCTTTGTCTCTCGCCGGCCTGTGACCTACTACACACATCCCATCTCTGTGGCCTCCCATCTAGCACTCTTGCTCCTATCAACCATTCTCACTCTGCTGCCCGTTTTACCACCATCTCTCCTCACTACTCCTCTGCTCTCCCCTCTGTCCATCCCTTCACTGCTACCATAGCTCACGAATACATTCAAGTTGCTAACCAGACCTACAAGGCTCTCTCCAAACCCTCTCCCATCCATACATCTCTGCCAAATCTCCAGATTTCTACCCACTACGCAATCTACCGCTCCTCCAGGACCTTCTCTCTGTTCTTCCTCTTATCAAGCTTCCTCACAAACCGTCCTCCAAAGACTTCTCTCGCGCTCCCGCCACACTCTGGAATGCACTGCCCAAAGCACATCAGACTCTCTCCACTCTCACCAGCTTCAAAAGCAAACTGAAAACCATTTCTTCCAGGATTGCTATAACAATAACCCTGGCTGCACTGACTACCCCACAAACATATCTGCCCCCTCTCCTCCTGTCTCTTCCCTCCTCCTGTAATGGTAAGCCTTCCGCATGCAGGGTCCTCTCTCCCTCTGTACCAGCTTATAAGTACATTCATTGTCATTATTGTACTCACTTGACATATCATGTAATGTGAACCCCCCCAAATTTTACAGTGCCATGGAATCAATGCGCTTAAAAATAAATTGTGAATACTAATAATATAGTAAAATAATAATAATAATAATAATAATAATAATAATACTAATAATTAATATATAATAATAATAATAATAAATAATATTAGGATACACATCTTTTTCTTAGTAACCTGCAGTGTATCTTTGTTAGGTCAAAACTCCACTTTAATATACAGTATAGACATTTGCATATAGGTTCATTTCCCAATTTTCCATTCCACCTTTGTTGATATATCCACCTTGCACTCAAATTAAATCCCACAATTTGTAGTCAGCACAGTTTGATAGGTGCCAAAAAATACCTTGTATTATCCGAATAAATTTCAGATACGTTATTTTTCCCTTTGGCCGCACTACAGCTTTGTTCATTGAGGCACCTTGCACTTAAATGTTAATACAGCAATTTTGTATCACCACAGGTGAATTGAAAGAGCCAAAAAATACTTTTATATATCCTCCTACATTACAGATACGAGTATTATATTCACTAAGGCCACAAAACCGCTTAGTATCATTGATGCAAACTACACTTTAATATGACTACAGCAATTTTGATAAGACACACAGGGAATTGAAAGACCAAAAAATACCTTGTATTATCCGAATACATTTCAGATACTTGTTTTTCACTTTGACGCAGGCCAGCTTTGTTTTCATAGATCAACTTTGCATTAAATGTGACATACAGCAATTTATGTTTTGAATTAGAGTGGATTATGAAATAGCAGGTATTTGCCATCTTTTAATAAGAGACTTTCCAAAACTCTTCCATACCTTCTCAAGGTACTCCAAGGTACAAGGTGCTCCTTCCAGTGCTGGCGACAACACGGATGCAAGGAGATCGTCGGTTGCAGGACCGTCAGGCCTGTCATCGCTGGTCAGTGGGCCCGTTAATCTCAGTAACGAAACACGTCCGCCAATCTGTCCTTCAGTGGTTAAATGCAAACCTGCATCCAGCAGTCTTAACCTACCTCGTCCTGCCCAGTCACGGCCACAAATGTCGTCATCAGTAGTGTTGGAGCGATTACGTTGGCAATCACATCGGCGAAAGTCAGATAGTCCGGTCCACCATGATAAGGTTTTTCGATAGTCTCCGAATATCGATCATCTCCGATGACCATTTAAAGTCAATGGGATAGCAAACAACACCTTCATACTTACACCCAAAATAGGCTTGAGAAGCTGGAATTAAACAGCCCCAACAGTCCAAGGATACCCTGCTACATCTTAAGCACAACACTTATGCGATAAAAAGCCACAGAAAAAAAGTCACACACCATTCACTATCCCAGTCACTGTAACCACATCATGACCCTTAAACCTGCATCACCCACAAATTAAAAAGTCCAGATAGGCAAGTATTATTAGAACAATCATTTTAACTGAACTGGTAGACATTGAATATCCCTGTCCAGAATGCAGCATGACCCTAAAAACCTTCATGACCCACAGATTTAAAAAGTTCCCGGAATAAAGTATTCTTTGAACCACCATTTTTAGTTGAACTGGCCATTTTGACAACCTGTCTGGACCGCAGCATGAACCCTTAAACCTGTCTGACCCACAGATTAAAAGGTGCCGGAACAAGAGTCTATCAACCACCATTATTAGTTTTGAACTGACATTTACTAGAACAGTCTGACCGCAGTAATACCATAAACTGTCCGACCCCCCAGATAAAAATTGCCGAAAAAAGGAGTCTTTCAAACCACCAATTTAAGTTGAACTGGACATTGAACAAACCCTGTCCTGGACCCAAGCATGACCCTTAAAACCTGTCTGACCCACAGATTAAAAATGCTCGGAAAAAGGAGTCTTTAACCACCAATTTAGTTGAACTGGACATTGACTATAACAGTCCTGGACCTCAGTATGACCAATAAACCTGTCAGACCCCCAGATAAAAAGTGCCGGAAAAAGGAGTCTTTTCAACCACCTTTTTAGTTGAACTGGACAATTTTATGAACTATACCTGTCCTTGAGCCACAGCATACCCAGGGCGGAGTACAGTGGGTGCGGTGAGAGCTCCAGGCTGGCGTCCCGTCATCTATTCACACCAGGTTAAAATGCCCTGATGACGCAGCAACGAAAACTGTCCGTGCTGAAGCAGAGTGCGGAAGCGGAAGTGTGAGAACCCAGCCTTCCTCATACACAGTCAAACCTGGTAGCGCTTTGCCCCTCCGTATTGAGTGCGGACCAATTGAGCTTCACTTTGGAAATACTGGTGGTTAACGCTCCTGTTACACCCAGGTGCCCTATTACTTGGCATTCTTTTTCTCATATTTACTCAACGTGCTGGAGGAAATGGGTCTCTGTACTTTGTTCTCTGTCCCATGCTCCATACTCCATGTCCCTCTTGAATAACCTACATCTGTCAAGTTTTCCTGTACCTCCCTTGTACAATTCAGAGGAATTTTTTAACAGCTATTTTGTACATTGCAAGTTTTTTAGTAGTTTAAATCTAGAAAACAACATTTTTTTAAAATAGGATGGAATCCCCCCCAATGTCTTTGTTTTTCCTCTTTTTTTTAATTATATTAATGGGTTGTCCTCAATACAGGGATTGATAGCTATGTTAAAGATCCTTGCAAAAACAAGTCATTGTTGACAATAATGTGTCCATTAACAGTGTGCTACCGATTCCTGTTTCTGACAGTGCACCATCACCCCTTGAGCCACTCTTGACAATTGTGAAGAACCGAAAGGTTCTGTTAGAAACAAAATTTTTTTATAATAGGACCTCTGTATGTATAGCTTTGCATGTCACTGCAAAATGCCCCAAAAAATTTCAAAACATACCCATGAGCCACTTGGACGATTGTGAAGAACAAATGCTGTTTGAAACATACATTTTTTTTATAATAGGACATGTAGTAAGCTGCATTCACAGCAAAATGCCTCCAAAAATTCACAGACCCTTGAGCCACTTTGGACAATTGTGAAGAACAAATGTCTGTTTATAAACAAAATGTAAAGATAGGTGACCTGTAGATAGCTGCATTCACAGCAAAATGCCCTCAAAATTCAAACATGACCCATGAGCCACGTTGACAAATGTGAAGAACAACTTTCTATTAGAATACAACATTTTTTTTAGAATAGGACTTGTAGTAATTGCTGCATTTCAAAGCAGCATGAACCCAAAAATTATAAAATGACTCTCACCACTGGTTAAAAAAATAGTGAGGGAGGAAATGCACTTAGAACCACATTTCAGTTCCAAAGGACCTTGATTATAGCTTTAACTCACAAGCAAGAGACTCCCAAAAAATTAAAAATATGTCTTTCTCAGCCACTTTTTGTTAAAAATTGTGAGGGAGAAATGCCACTTAAAACCACGATTTCCTGTTTCCAAAGGACCATAATTATTGCTGTAAATCACAGCAACATGCCCAAAAATTATAAATATGACTTCTCAGCCACTTTAAAAATTGTAGGGAGAAATGCCAACTTAAAATCACATTTCTGTTCCAAAGGCCCATAATTATTGCTGTATCCACAGCAACATACCCAAAAATTATAAATTATGACTTCTATATAATATACCTCTGAGTATATTCTATGGATAAATTGTGAGGGAGAAATGCCACTAAAAAGCCCATGTTCTGTTCCAAGGAACCATAATTATTTGTTGTATCTCACAGCTAACATGACCCCAAAAAATTAATAAATATGACTTCTCAGCACTGTTAAAAATTGTGAGGCAACATGACCCCAAAACCATTGACAATCGCGAAAAATTCCTAAAGATAAATGATAAATGGAATATGGTTTTGTCATGAAACCTGTGTCCTTTTACAGTCCTCCATCACGAGCAAAACCACAAAATAAACTGTGTGGAACTGAGAATAAAAATTGCAGTAAGAAATTACATCTTTAAAAATTAGTTATTCAAGAGCTAGACAATTTCGTTTGGAGAGGAATGTGAAGAGACCAGCAACTAATCGGATGACCTAGGCAATTGGGGGCCACAACCTCATCAATATACAAATGCCTGATTTCATTTGATGAAAGCAAACGCTCCACATTAGTCTGTGGAAAGCCGTGCGGTTTGGTCTGTAATGACTCCTCCGCTGTGCAGAAGGTCCGCTCAAGTATATGACCAGGCTGCTGGTCAGGACAACGACCACTAGCGTGGCGAAGCGAGCTCAGTGCCATTCCGTCCATTTTTGGGATACCCAGAAGTCATTGGGGTCCGAACACATACAAAAACATCGGTGTTGAGACGCAGATAGTCTGCACCATGATCTTAAGCTGATCTCTGGTGTTGTAGGTTGCCCTGCATTGCATGCGTTGGTGAGGTGGTAAATAAAGATTGCCAGAGGTCACCCATTAGGCTTCTGCCCACCTTGCCTGCTGCTGCCGCTATCTACGGCTAACTTTGGCACTCTACTGCTCTCACGTTCGCGTGGGGCGTTGTTCCACCGTGACATTTGAAGAATTGAAGCAGACGCAACAGATGTCCTCCAGTTTTGATGAATCAGCAAGGTCTCCATTTCCTGCATTTTACTCTCTAGTTTGGGTTGGTGGAAAGGAAAGTGCTGGAGTTTTGTTGTTGTACACCGCGGACCAGGAGGGTGGCCACCTCCCCAAAAAAGTTAACTGTTGTTCATTTTGATGGCCTTAATGCGAATCAATGTTGGAGAAATGGAGCATTCCCACAAGCCACTCAGTGAAGATTGGAGCCTTGATTTCCCAAGCTCTGGTCGAGGGCACTAGCAAACTGATCATCCTCATCATCCTCCTCCGCCTCAAATTCCGCCCAACCTCTTTCAAGCAGGACGTCCGGTAACATCGTGTCCTAGGAATAACCTCCTCCTCCTCCTCCTCCTCCACCTCCGTTGCCTCCGCACACCTCAAGCTCAACACAGCCCAGACTTGACTGAATAATGCACCCTGAGAGCTGAGCGCCACCCTGCACAAGCTCTGGAGGACCCCGTACCACTGCCTAAATGAAGCCCGATGAAATGTGGAAACTGTCGGGCCTTGGGATTTGAACGGAGAGAAAGGCTCCGTGTCCGCATCTGTGTCCGTCTCCCTCCTCCGACGCTGCAGGACCTGTTGTTTCAGAGTGTCCAACATCCGGTCCAGAACTAAGATCACCACAATGCTCAAGCTGACAAGGCATTGTTCCCACTGACCATTTGGTGGCTTCTTCTTCAAAAACTGGCAAGAGGGAGCAGAGCTCTTCAACCTGCCTCCACTCTCGGTGGCTCAACACCCCCGAGGTCCGCACCGCTGCTTGTCAGGCCCATGTGGTCACTCCTCGTACTGCTTAATGGCATTGCGCTGCTGCCACAAACCGCTGGAGAATGTGGAGGTGGAATTCAGCGTGTTGCCAGTCAACAATGAGCCTTGACGGTGAGGCCGAGCTGACGCTCAACGCAGCCAGGCGCGGTACGAAAGCAGGGTGCGAAAACGGCAGAGTTTGGCGAACTCCCAGACCTCGAGCCCTTCTTCATAGGCAGTCCAGACACGGGTAGCTCTTTAGAAATTTTCTGGACTACCAGGTTTCATGACAGTGCCCAGGCAAGGGATGTGCTCCACCACCGATCTAAGGGCGGCCAGCAGATTTACGCCCGTATCGCATACAACCTTGCCTGTCACAACAGGTTTCTAGTCACCCAGCCAGCGCTCCTTTGGGTCCTTGTTGCGGAGAGGCCGACCACGAGCTCCTGACGCTGTGTGGGAACGGTCGTCCAAGACAGATTAATTTCAAAACGCATGGTTTCTCTGGCTACGTGATCCCCAGAAGACCTTGGGGGAAAGATCCCTGCACCATCCCTGCGGTTTTGAAGAGCGTGCCCGAGCCTGAGAGCCACCGTCACCCCCAGAGACATCCACCGCACTCACCCAGTGAGCTGTCACAGAGATATAGCGCCCTGCCGTGCTTTACTAGTCCAAGTGTCGGTGGGTCAGATGGACTTTTCCGTCCACAGATGCAGACAATGCCTTGAAATTTTAGATGACAAACGGGCTTGGCCAGGCAGGGATCGCTTTTCCTGGCAAGAAGGCTGGCTGCTAGACTGGCGCTGTACGGCGTGCAGGTCATCCAACCTGTCGGAAGGAGAAGGGTAATGGGTCTCTGGAGGTGCTGGTGGTAACTTGGGCGACGGTGGAGGCTGAAGGCGGAGGCTGATCCTGATCAAGACTCAGAGATACATGGACAGCTGAGGGAATGCTTGGTGGTGGCGGAGGAGGTAGGAGCAAACAGAGGTGTAGACAGTGGTTGGAGGGCCTGGCCGTCGGTTCGGCCTTTTTTGGCAAGTGTTCCCTCCATTTCAACTCAATGCATTCGCTGCATGTGACTATACATGTAGAGTGGTTGTGTAACCACTTAAGGTTCATGCTTCTACTTAGCTTACGGCAAAGCCGGCATAAGACATCGCTGGTGAATCAAGGCTGCTCAAAGGAAGGCCCAGGCTTGAGAGGTTCCTGACCGTTTGACGGCATAAGCGAGGAGCGGGTTTGCGCTACCGTGGCCGGCGAAATCATAATCAGCGGACTTCTGCGCCGCGCCCACTCCCTTTTTTGAGGCGGGATCCCGTATGACACTACCCCATCGTCTTCCTCCTCGTCCACTGATGAAGCGTTCGCTAAAGCAATTTCTGCGGAAAAGACCGCGATGGAATCCGCAATGTTGTCATCATACATCAACACAGTGACCTTGGTCGTCTGACTTTCTGCATTCCAGAAGCTGCGGCTACAAGCAAGAGGGCCCTGCAAGGCGTTGCCGACCCCCGGATTTTTGCCGATTTGACCGCTTCCTTCTCCTCCTCTGATGCATCAGTAAAACTGGGCATCAGAAGCAGACTAAATCATCCTCTTGATCATTTAACATGCGATTCTGACCCCAACCCAACCGCAATTTTGTCATCAAAGAGGTTTCTTCAGACAATGAATTATCCACATGGGGGTACATGAGTTACATTTGGGCTGCCTTTCATGTTGGAAACGGATGCTGATGATGCTGATGACGACATATGGTGGCCGGACTGGGAGGACTAGAGGTAAGACTGCTGGATGCATGTAGCAATTAACCACTGAAGGACAGATTGGCGACGCTTGTTCGTTACTGAGATTCCACAGGGCCCCTACGCAGCGATGACAGGCTATGGTCCTAGCAACTGACGATCCGCTGGCATGCGTGTTGTCCGCCAGCACTGGAAGGAGCACCTTCTCTACGTACCTCTACCTCCATGGTTCTACCAACCCCCCCTTTGCTCGATTATCCACCTTGCATTTCCGCTCCATGTTCAGAAATTAAAAATTTAGAAGATGGAATAGTTTTGGAAAGTCTCTTTAGTAAAAGACGGCAATCACAGCTAGTCTCAACTCCCTCTAATCAAAACAAAATTGCTGATTCAAATTTTAAACTGCAAGGTGTCTCTATCACAAATCTGGACAAAAGAGCAAAAAAACACATATCTTAAATGTATTCGGATATAAAATTATATTTTTTGCACCCTTTAAATTCACCTGTGGTGACTATAAAATTGGCTGTTTAAGATTTTCGTGCAAGCTTGCGTCAAATGAACAAAGCTGTAAGTGCGCCAAAGACAAAAACACGTATCTGAAATGTATTCGTATAATAAAATGTATTTTTTTGCACCTTTCAATTCACCTTGGTGACTATAAAATTGCTGTATTTCAGTTTTATTTTACCGTGCAAGCTAGCGTCAATGAACCTAGCAGTAGTGCGCCAAAGTCAAAAAACAATCGAATCTGTTTATGTATTTCGTATAATACAAACGGTATTTTTTGCACCTTTCAATTCACGCTGTGGTGACTTTAAAATTGCTGTTTTTCAGATTTACGTGCCAAGTGATATAAGAAACAAAGTGGATGGTAAAATTGAAATGACCACCTATCTGAAATGTATACTGAAATAAAAGCGTGAGTTTTTGCACCTAACACAGAGACCTGCAGTTACTTAAAACATGTGTATCCTAATGTAAGTTCAGCTGCCCAATATCCAGGAAATAATTCAATAGCAGAACTTAGATAAAAAGATATTCAGTGCAATGTCCTAACACTAATCTTGTGAACTTTATTCCAGTGTTTCTTCATAGAGCTTGTCTGTGTTCGCCCGCGCCCCCCCCCCCACTCCCCCTAGCATCCCCCGTGGACTTACAGCGTAGAAGCTCCTTTAAAATCTCTACCTAATACATAAAATCTTCCATCCTCTAATCAACCAAATTTTAAGGATCACAGCTAATAGAGAAGGTTGATCTTGCAAAATAGAATAATTTCCTGAGCGCTGTTTGGCCACAGGCAGAGCGCACACGTTCCTACCTCCCTAATGAAGACGCTGAGAGACACGAAGCTGACAGGAACGCTGTTCTATTAAAACGAGTCGTCGCTAACCATTCACATCCCAGTCATGAACGTCGCACACACATCTCAACCCTGCTCTATTCTGTAATCTGATTTGCTGGCCGCCAAAATTACAGGAAGCGCCGAAAATGGCGCGACTTAATATATGGTGTACAGATTTAGCCTTAATACGCATGATCTAAAAATTTCGATCACCATAAAAACCTTGCCGAATCACTTGAGTCGATAATAAACGCTCAACACTAGTCCATCAGCATCATCACTCCCGTCCAACATAAGCAGCCCACATGTCAACTCGTGTACCCACCACGAGATAATCTATTTTCTGAAACCTCTTTATGACAAAATCTGGGGTCAGAAGCATGTCGAAAGATAAAGAGGCCGAAAAGAATGAATGATTTTTCTTTTCTCTGCTCTACGCCCAGTTACTTGATGTCCCCACACCACCATCAGAGGAGAGAAAGGAGCCCGTCACTCGCAATAACCCGGCGGTCCGGCAACGCCTTTGCAGCCCTCTTGCTTGTAGCCCGCACTCCTTGGATGCAGAATGTCAGGACGACCCCCAAAGTCACCTGTTTGAAAGATGATGAAGACGACATTGCGGATCCTCGTGTCTTTTCAGCAGAATTTGCCTTGCGAGGCTCATCAGTGGAACCGAGGAGGAAAGACGAGGGAGTAGTGTCCAGTACGTCTTCCGCCTCAAAAAGGAGAGGGCGGTCGCCAGAAGTCCGCTGATATGATTCCGCCAGCCATGGTCATCGCAAACCCCGCTCCTCGCATATCGCCGTCAAAAAAGTCCAGGACCATCTCAAGCCTGGGCCTTCTTGAGCCACCTCTGATTCAACCAGCGATGTCATATGCCGCCTTTGCCGTAACGCATAAGTAAGAAGCAAGAACCTTAGGTGGATTAACCCACCACCAACATGTCTAGTCACATGCAGCGAATGCATGATTGAAATGGAGGCAACACTGGCCAAGAAGAGGCCAAACCGACGCCAGGCCCTCCAACCACTGGTCACACCCTCTGTCTCCGCCCGCCCTCCTCCCCTCCTCCGCCACCACCAACTTCCCCTCAGCTGCTCATGTCTCTCCAGATCATGATCAGGGATCAGCCTCCGCTTCAGCCCTCCCAACCGCGCCCGGACCACCAGCACCACCAAGACCCACCTACCCATTCTCCATCCGCCATTGACGACCAGCATGCCGTACAGCGGCCAGTCTAGCAGCCAAGCCTACTGTCTTCCAGTTTGGAGCAGAAGAAACACTTTAACCCATACCAACCCAAAGCCAAAAGCTGAATGTCGGCATTTGCCAGGCTTTGGCCTTGGAAATGCTTCCTTTCCGTCTTGTGGAACACAGATGGGTTCCGCCACGTCAGGCCCTTGCCTCCCCCCAATACCAGATGCCGAGCAGGCATTTCTTTGCCAGAAAAGCCGTCCCTGCCCTGGCCACCACGTGTCATCTAAAATTTCAAGCGCGTTGTCTGCATCTGTGGCCGGGAAAAAGTCCATCTACCACCGACACATGGACTAGTAAGCAGGGCCCAAAGGCCACTATATCTCTGTGACAGCTCACGGGGTGAGGGGGGTGGATGTCTCTGGGGGTGAGGTGGCTCTCAGGCTCGGCGCACGCTCTTCAAAACCTCAGGGGGGGGTGCAGGGCTCTTTCCCCCAAGTCCTCTGGTGGCATCACGTGCCCAGAGAAACCCAGGCCGGTTGAAATTAATCTGTCTTGGAGCCCTTTCCACACAGTGTCAGGAGCTGTGGACGGCTCTCTGCAAACGAGACCGAGCACTGGCTGGGTGACAAGAACCTTGTGCCAGGCAAGGTGGTGTGCGATAAGGGGCAAATCTGCGGGCCGCCCTTAAGATCGGTATGCTGGAGCACATCCATTGCCTGGCACATGTCATGAACTTTGTCGTCCAGAAATTTCTAAAAAGCTACCCGGGTCTGGACTGCCTGCTGAGGAAGGCTCGAAGTCTAAGTTCGCACTTCCCCCCGTTCGGCACCCTGCTTCGTCCTGCTGGCTGCGTTGCAGTGTCAGCTTGGCCCCCCCGTCAACCGTCTCATTGTTGACTTGGCAACACGCTGGAATTCCACCCCCCAAACATGCTCCAGCGATTGTGGCAGCAGCGCAATCCCCATTACGCAGTACGAAGTACACATGGCCTGACAAGCAGTGGTGCGGACCTCGGGTGTTGAGCCACCGAAGTGGAGGCAGGTGAAAGAGCTCTGCACCATCCTTGCCAGTTTGAAGAAGCCACCAAAATGGTCAGTGCGGACGATGCCCTTGTCAGCATGCCCATTGTGGTGATCTTAGTTCTGGAACGATCGTTGACACTCTGAAACAACAGGTTTCCCCCCAGCTCGGAGGAGGAGACGGACACGATGGGGACACGAGCCTTTCTCTCTCCGTCGAATCCACACGGCCCGACAGTTTCTCAATTTTATCGGGCTTCATTAGGCAGTGGTTCGGGGTCCAGGGCTAGTGCAAGGTGGCGCATCAGCTCTCTCAGGGTGCATCATCTCAGGCAAGTCAGGCTGTGTTGAAGCTGTGCCGGAGGAAGCGGAGAGGAGGAGAAGGAGGAGGTATTCCTAGACACCGACATTACCGACGTCCCTGCCTTGGAAAGAGGTTGGGGCGAATTTTTGGCGGGGGAGGAAGATGAGGTAGATCAGTTTGCCCAGTGCCCCTCGACCCAGAGGCTTGGGAAATCAAGGCTCCATGTCTCACATGAGTGGGTGGATGCTCCATTTAGTCCAACCTGATCCACGCCTTAAGGCCAGCAAAATGAAACAACAGTTACTGGGTGGCCACCCTCCTGGATCCCCGTACAAAACAAAACTCAGCACTTTCCTTCCACCCACCCTAATAGAGAGTAAAATGCAGGAAATGGAGACCTTGCTGATTGATCAACTGGAGACATCTGTTGCGTCTGCTTCACGTTCTTCAAATGTCACGGTGGAACAACATCAGCGATGTGACAGCAGTAGAGTGCCAAGTAGCCATAGTGGCAGCAGCAGCAGGCAAGGTGGCAGAAGCCTAATGGGTGACCTCTGGCAATCTTTATTTACCACCTCACCAACGCATGCAATGCAGGGCACACATCCAACACACAGAGACCAGCTTAAGATCATGATGCACGACTATCTGCGTCTCAACACCGATGTTTTTGTATGTGTTCCGGACCCAATAGACTTCTGGGTATCCAAAATGGACGAATGGCCCGAGCTCGCTCGCCACGCCATAGAGGTGTTGTCCTGCCCAGCAGCCAGCGTCATATCTGAGCGGACCTTCAGCACAGCCGGAGGAGTCATTACAGACAAACGCATCCGGCTTTCCACAGATAATGTGGATCGTTTGACTTTCATCAAGATGAATCAGGCATGGATCTCTGATGATGTTATGGCCCCAATTGCCGAGGTCACCAATTAGTTGCCGGTCTACTTCACATTCCTCTTCAAACAGAAATGGTCCTCTTGAAAACTTTTTTTTTAAATGATCATTTCTTACTGCAATTTTTATTCTCTTTTCCCAACAGTTCATTTTGCTGGTTTTGCTGTGAGGAGACTGTAAAAGACAGCAAGGTTTCATGACAACACCGTATTCCATTTACTCACTTTATCTTTAGAAGTTTTCGCATTGTCAATGGTTTTGAGGTCATGTTGCTGTGAGATACAGCTATAATTATGGTCCTTTGGAACAGAAATGTGGCTTCTAAGTGGCATTTCTCCATCACAATTTTTAATAGTGGCTGAGAAGTCATATTTATAATTTTTTGGGGTCATGTTGCTGTGAGATACAGCAATAATCATGGTCCTTTGGAACAGAAATGTGGCTTTTAAGTGGCATTTCTCCCTCACAATTTTTAATAGTGGCTGAGAAGTCATATTTATAATTTTTTGGGGTCATGTTGCTGTGAGATACAGCAATAATCATGGTCCTTTGGAACAGAAATGTGGCTTCTAAGTGGCATTTCTCCCTCACAATTTTTAACAGTGGCTGAGAAGTCATTTTTATAATTTTTTGGGTCATGCTGCTTTGAAATGCAGCAATACTACAGGTCCTATTATAAAAAAAATGTTGTTTCTAACAGACATTTGTTCTTCACAATTGTCCAAAGTGGCTCAAGGGTCATGCTTTGAATTTTTGGGGGCATTTTGCTTTGAAATGCAGCTATACTACAGGTCCTATTATAAAAAAATGTTTCTAACAGACATTTGTTCTTCACAATTGTCAAGAGTGGCTCAAGGGTGATGGTGCTGTCAGAAACAGGAATAGGTAGGACACTGTTAATGGACACATATTGCAAAATGACTTGTTTTTGCAAGATCTTTAACAGAGCTATCAATCCCTGTATTGAGACAACCCATTTAATACAATTAAAAAAGAGAAACAAAGATATTGTGGTTTTCCATCCTTTTTAAAAATGTGTTTTCTAGAATTAAAGTACTAAAAAACTTGCATGTACAAAATAGCTGGTAAAAAAAAATCCTCTGAATTGTACAAGGGAGGTACAGGAAGACTTGACCAGATGTAGGTTATTCAGAGGACATGGAGTATGAAGCACGGACAGAGAACAAAGAACAGAGACAATTTCCTCCAGCACGTTGAGTAAAATGAGAAAAAGAATGCCAAGAAAAAGGGCACCTGGGTGGAACAGGAGCGTTAACCACCAGTATTTCCAAGTGAAGCTCAATTGGTCCGCACTCATACGGAGGGGCAAGCGCCACCCAGGACACTGACAGTATATGTCCAGTGAAACTAAAATCGTGGTTGAAAGACTCCTTTTTCCGGCACTTTTTAATCTGGGGTCATGCAGGTTTGGGGCTCATGCTGGGCTCAGACAGGGATAGTCAATGTCCAGTGAAACTAAAATGGTGGTTGAAAGACTCCTTTTTCCGGCACTTTTTAATCTGGGGTCATGCAGGTTTGGGGCTCATGCTGTGGCCCAGGACAGGTATAGTCAATGTCCAGTGAAACTAAAATGGTGGTTGAAAGACTCCTTTTTCCGGCACTTTTTATATGTGGGGGTCATGCAGGTTTGGGGCTCATGCTGCGTTCCAGGACAGGGATATTCAATGTCCAGTTCAAGTAAAATGATGGTTCAAAGAATACTGCCTTCTGGCACTGTTTAATTTGTGGGTCATGCAGGTTTAAGGGTCATGCTGTGGTACAAGACAGGGATAGTGCATGGTCTGTGATTTTTTTTTCTGTGGCTTTTATAACTTAAGTTTGTTGCCTAAGATGTAGCATATCCATTTGACTGCTGTGGATTTAAATTCCTGCTTCTCCAGCCCTGTTTGGGTGTAAGAATGAAGGTGTTGTTGCTCTCCCATAGACTTTAATGATCATCGATCATAATCTACCATCGACTATCGACTATCTTGTCGATGATGGTCGACTATCGACCATCGACCAATGTCGATGGCCAACGTAATCTATCAACACTAACCACAACATAAATTTATAAAAAGAAATTATGAAAACTATGAAACATTTTATATTGCCAGAATTGTATCAACCTACTGAATAAAAATAACATGTAATTTATACCTCACGGAAAATCACATAAAACAACCCTTCCTCCAAAGAAATGGCACAATTGTTTTTTTCCTGTTACACCCCACAAATATTTTTTTTTTTTTGCTTTTCCAGCACATTATATGGTACTATAAATAATACCATTAAAAATTACAATAAGTCCTCACTGCTGCATGGATGAAATAATAAATTGTTATAGCTCTTTGAGGCTCGTGAGAAAAAAATGATCACAACGTAAACAAAAACTGTTGCAGTGGGGAGGGTTATTTTATGTTCACAACGCATAAAAAGAATTCTAAAATTCTAAATTAACTCTTGTCCACATATTGCAATATCCCAAAATAAAAAACGCTGGTTCAGGAACAGGTGTGTAGATGACAAACACCGGTGACGGTCTTTTACCCCAGTAGGTCAGTAATCGGAAGTACTTTTGCACGGAGTGCAATCTAGTGCTGCTCCAGACAGGTGCGTCTGCATACGCGACACAGTGACAAGTGGCAGAATTTAAGATGGCTGCCCTATTTTTTGGGTGGTGAAATCACAAAAGCTGTCTGGCTGCTGATTGGCTGCATGTCTGTACATGTCATTGAGGGTGTTCCTTTCTTTCTCCCATAGTTTGCCCCATGTCATGCCATGTGCTCACACCATGAACTGAATAAGCTCATCCATAGCTCAGACATCACCTCTCCACTTAGGCAGATACTGTCAGGCTCTTTCCTGCTGAGACTGACAGTAACTGCTGAGCGAGTTTCATAGTTTATCAGGCCGAAAAAAGACATACGTCCATCCAGTTCAGCTCATTTTGCTAAAGTGTTGCTAAAGTGTTAATCCAGAGGAAGGCAAAAAACCCCCATGAGGTAGAAGCCAATTGTCCTCATGCTAGGGAAAAAATTCCTTCCTGATTCCAATCTGGCAATCAGAATAAATCCCTGGATCAATGACCCCTCACCAGAATCCTGGTCACTATAACTTGTTATATTACATCTAGAAATGTATCCAGACCCTTCTCCAGAATCCTGGTCACTAGAACTTGTTATATTACTACATCTAGAGATGTATCCAGACCCTTCTCTAGAATCACGGTCACTATAACTTGTTATATTACTACATCTAGAAATGTATCCAGACCCTTCTCCACAATCCTAGTCACTATAACTTGTTATATTATTACGCTCCAGAAATGCATCCAAACCCTTCTTGAACTCTGTTAGTGAATTCACCATGACAATTTCCTCTGGCAGAGAATTCCACAGTCTCACCGCTCTAACAGTAAAGAATCCCTTTCTATGTTTATGTAGAAACTTTCTTTCCTCAAGCCGTAGAGGATGCCCCCTTGTTCTAGATACCGTCCTGGGTATAAATAAATCTTTAGCAAGATCTCTATATTGGCACTTAATATATTTAAACATATTTATTATGTCCCCCCGAAGCCTTCTTTTCTCTAAACTAAATAACCCCAATCCTGCTAATCTTTCTGGGTATTGCAGGCCATCCAGTCCTTTTATTATTTTTGTTTCCCGCCTTTTTACCTGGTCAACCTCTACAATGTCTTTCCTGTACACTGGTGCCCAAAACTGTACACAATATTCCATGTGTGGTCTAACCAGTGACTTGTATAGTTGGAGAATAATGTTCCCATCATGTGCATCTATGCACCTTTTAATACAACCCATGATCCTATTAGCCTTAGCTGCTGCTGCCTGACACTGGCTACTACACGTAAGTTTACTGTCCACCAGGATTCCCAAGTCCTTCTCCTTGTCACTTTTACCCAGTGTCTTTCCATTTGACATGTAATTATGAAATGGATTTTTCCTCCCCATGTGCATAGCCTTGCATTTACCCAGATCCCTTTGTAATAACACATTATCCTCTATTGTGTGGATTCCTTTACAGAGCTTAGTATCATCTGCAAAGATCGATATTCTACTGTGCAATCCTTGTGTAAGATCATTTATGAAAATATTAAAGAGGATAGGGCCCAATACTGAGCCCTGTGGTACCCCACGATCCAGTCGGAGTATGCACCATTAATTACCACCCTCTTTTTTCTATAAGTTAAGGATTGTAACACCAACTTCTGTAAAAAAAAAAACGTTTTCTTGCGCCAAAATCCGTAAAAAAACGGATTTGTGGCATCAGAGGCGAAATAACTTTATTAGCGTCAAAATCTGTAAAGGAAATTATTTTAGTGCCAAAATCCGTAAAAAAAAACAGATTCTTGCGCCAAAATCTGTAAAAAAAATGTATTTTTGGCGTCAGAAGCGACATAACTTTATTAGCGCCAAAATCTGTAAAGGAAAGTATTTTAGTGCCAACATCCGTAAAAAAACGGATTCTGACGGCAAAATCCATAAAAAACGTATTTTTAGCGAAAAAATATGAATTGCGCAAAAATCGTTAGCAACCAAAGCATGATCATTTTATTACAAAAGGTACAAAAAAGGACTCATCAGACACTTGTATGCAAATTTGATAAGGTATAACCTTTATTAACACCCCCTATAGGTGTGACTTAGGTCTCCTTCAACCTATCCAGATCCCTTTATAATAACACATTATCCTCTATTGTGTGGATTCCTTTACAGAGCTTAGTATCATCTGCAAAGATCGATATTCTACTGTGCAATCCCTGTGTAAGATCATTTATGAAAATATTAAAGAGGATAGGGCCCAATACTGAGCCCTGTGGTACCCCACTAGTAACAGGGATCGAGTCTGAGTATGCACCGTTAATTACCACCTTCTGTTTTCTGTAAGTGAAGGATTTTAACACCAAAATCCAAAAAAAAACAGATTCTTGCGCCAAAATCCGTAAAAAACGGATTTTTGGCATCAGAGGCGAGATAACTTTATTAGCGCCAAAATTTGTAAAGAAAAGTATTTTAGTGCCAAAATCCGTAAAAAAACGGATTCTTGCGCCAAAATCTGTAAAAAAAAAATGTATTTTTGGCGGCAGAAGCGACATAACAGTATTAACGCCAAAATCGGTAATGGAATGTATTTTAATGCCAACATCCATAAAAAAACGGATTCTGACGCCAAAATCCATAAAAAACTGATTTTTGGCATCAGAGGCAAGATAACTTTATTAGCGGCAAAATCTGTAAAGAAAAGCATTTTAGTGCCAAAATCCGTAAAAAAACGGATTCTTGCGCCAAAATCTGTAAAAAAAAACAACGTATTTTTGGCGTCAGAAGCGACATAACTTTCTTAGCGCCAAAATATGTTAAGAAAAAGATTTTAACACCAAAATCCATAAAAAACGGATTCTGGCGCCAAAATCCATAAAAAAAAACGTATTTTCAGCGTCAGAAGCGAGATAACTTTATTAGTGCCAAAATCTGTAATGAAAAGTATTTTAGTGCCAAAATCCGTAAAAAACGGATTCTGATGCCAAAATCCGTAAAAATCGTATTTTTAGCGAAAAAATATGAATTGCGCAAAAAGCATGATCATTTTATTACAAAAGGTACAAAAAAAGGACTCATCAGACATTGTATGCAAATTTGATAAGGTATAACCTTTATGAACACCCACGATAGGTGGGACTTGGGTCTCCTGGGAGGGTTTTCATTGAACAATCGTGGCAAAAAAATGCACCAAAAAACACGCCAAAAGACGTCCGGCGCTTTCCATAGACTCCTGCAGTAAATTTTCTGCCCTGCTCTGGCGTTTTTTAGAACATGTTGCAAAAGAAGAGCAGTAAAAAAAGGAGCAGAGAAAAGAAGCTCAGTGTAGACAGCAGGACATTTTTACATTAGAAGTCTATGGGAGTTGTTTTCAGTCGTTTTTCCAGTATTTTTAGAAAACGAAAAACGCTGAAAAAACTGACGTTTTTCTGTGCAGTGTAGAAGGCTAGGTGCTGGGCAGCAGGCTCAAGGGGTAACTTCCTGCGCTGTTAGCTGTGCCGATAGCTTCAGACGCAGGGTATGTGCTGTGGCTGCGGGTGGTGTCCCAGGAGAAGATGTCCAGTGGTTACTATGTTAATGGAAGAATATCCAGGAGGCCGTTCCTGCAATCCATCTCTCAGGAGCAGGTAAAGGAACACACTATTCACGTGTTACCTTGTATTCAGTTGAGGGGAGCACATTGTTTGTTTGCTTCTTTATGGGGTTGTTCATTTCTTTTTTTCTTTTTATTAATGAGGCTCACTATGGTCTATGCTGTATTTATAGACTTTATTGATGTGTTCTGCTTTTAAATGTCTGTTTTTTTTAATTTTATTTTAATTATTATGTGAATGGCCATTTGGAACGTCATCCCTTACTACAGTATACACAATTGAAGTGTACATGAGTGCTACGCCACAGGTCAGCCGGGGCTCCAATAGTGTATGACGTTCTGAATGGCCATTCACATAATAATTAAAATAAAAGTAAAAAGACAGACATTCAAAAGCTTAACACATCAGTAACGTCTAACATATAGTGCAGACCATATTGAGCATAATTAATTAACCCCTTAACGACCGCCCACCGTCTTTTGACGGCAGCCGGTGCGGGTCGTTCGACTGCAGCGACGTCTTTTGGCGTCGCTGCAGACATCGGGGGTTTGCGGCGCCCGGTGCCGCAGCTGCGCTGGGATCGGGGCTGAAAATACACAGCCCCGATCCCAGAGCATGTCCTGGGAGGCATCGGGGGCGGAGGAAACCTCCGCAACCCGATGCTTTAACCCTTTGATTGCGGCGGTGCGTTACCGCAGCGCAATCAAAGGGATCCCCTGCTCTGTCGGGTGATCGGAACACCCGGTGACCCGACAGAGCCCGGGGAACGGCTGCACAGTCAGCTCTGGGGACCTAGCGTGGGGCCCCCGAGTTGTCTGTGTATGAAGCCCGTGATTAGGACGCACTGTGTGCTGTCCTAATCACTGCCTGTGTCAGACTGACACAGATTAGCATGAATTAGCATATATGAATATGCTAATACATTACTAAGAGTAAAAAAAAATTTAAAAAAATGTTAATCAGTTCTCCCGTCATGGGGGTCAAAAAAAGTACAAAAAAAACATAAAAGGTAAAAAAAAGAATAAAAAAAAATAAATAATAAATAAAATAAATATTTAATAAAAAAAAATTTGTACATAAATTCAGCACAAAAAACCTACACTATTTGGTATCCACACGCCCGTAAAAACCCTGTAGAATTAATCTAACAAGTTATTAAGTGTGAAATGTTAATGGTGTAAAAAAAAAATGAAAAAAACAAAAAATTTTTGGAAAAAAATAAAAAAAATACTGCAATTATTTATAAGTGTACTTAACTATTCCCTTATAAAGTACAATTGTCTTGAATAAAAAAGAGGCCTCATCCAACTGCGTCATTGAAAAAAAAAAAAAGTTACAACTGTTTAAATGCAAGGAGGCCAAAACTAAAAAAATGTTCTGGTCATTAACTATTTTTCAGGCGTTCGGCTTAAGGGGTTAAAAAAAAAAACAAAAAAAAACTAGACAACCCTATAACTCCTTATTTCCCTGTCTGGTTTGTCTCCTGCAGAACTTTCTGTCCAACTTTTTACATTTTCAGAAAGCTCTGCAGGGTGTATCATTTACTTCAGTTAAGGGCCTTCTCTAGCAGCAGCATTGTATAATAGGAGAGCGCTAGAATGACAAAATACTGCATCACTAAAGTATATTGTTCTTGGAATCGCAAAAGCTCCATAGTTGTCTCTCTTAGTCACCTCACTTCCACTAAAAAATTAGAATTAAAAGTGGAAAAAAGTCATACATACCCTAAAATCATAAAAAATAAATAAAACACATACTTAGCCCTCACATTGCTCTGTATTTTTTGTTACTAAATGTAACAAAGACTAAATATAAATTGTGGGTCAGCGGGAATTATATTGACCCCACAAAATGACCACAGCATGTCAATAATACCACATGATAAACAAAAAAAACTAAAACAAAAAAAAATGGCGCAATTGAATTCTCCCCCACCTTCCCTGTTTTTGTTTTTTCTTTGACTGTAGGTGGCCCTGAAATTCTTGATGGCGGCCCTGCTTGTGCTGCTTACCACTGTGCGGCCCTGAGCTCCGCAGCATTAGGTGGTGTGATGTACCGATCATGCCATCTGCGCTTCTGAGTCTCAGACACAGGAAGAAAAAGTGAGTAATTTATTTTTATATAACAGGTAGCACCTTCACACCTGCAAGGGGTATATATAAACCTACAGGAAGAATGTATACATCAAAAAAGGGAGTATAAACCTACAGGGGGCATTTATATACCTGTAGGGGTCATTTATTTAAAGTGAGACCGGGTGGGACACCATACAAGTGGCAAAGGCAATAAGGGCCAGTGGGTCCCTAAAATCAACTCCTCTGGTTGGCCCTAAGCACCCCAGTCCGACACTGAGCACAGCAGTCAGATGTTTTTTGTAGTTGATGATGATGTTTCCGCACGTCAGGAGGAATTTTTTTTCCACTCCTCTGCAGATCATTTCTAAATAACTTAAATTTTGAGGCTGTTGCTTGTCAACTCGGAGCTTCAACTCCCTCCATAACTTTTCTATGGAATTAAGGCCTCTCCATGACCTTAATGTGCTTCTTTGTGAGCCACTCCTTTGTTGCCTTGGCTGTATGCTTTGGGTCATTGTCTTGCTGGAAGACCCAGCCATAACTCATTTATAATGTCCTGGCGGAGGGAAGGAGGTTGTCACTCAGGATTTTACTTTACATGGCTCCATCTATTCTTCCATTGATGTGGTAAAGTAGTCCTGTGCCTTTAGCAGAGAAACACCCCCAAAACATAAAATTTCCACCTCCATGCTTGACAGTGGGGGTGGCGTTATTTCGGTCATAGGCAGCATTCTCTTCCTCCAAACACGGCGAGTTGAGTTAGTGCCAAAGAGCTCAATCTTTGTTTCATCTGACCACCTGCAGGATTTTAAACTATTATGGCGTAATGTGTTACCAATGGTTTTCTTGGTGACTATGGTCCCAGCTGCCTTGAGATCATTAACAAGTTCCCCTATGTAGTTTTATGTTGATCTCTCACCGTACTCATAATCAAGGATACCCCACAAGGTGAGATATTGCATAGTGCCCAGATCAATGTCGATTGACAGTCATTTTGTATTTCTTTCATTTTCTTACTATTGCTCCAAAAGTTGTCTCCTTCTCACCCAGCATCTTACTTATGGTTTTGTAGCCGATTCCAACTTTGTGCAGGTCTATGATACTGTCCCTGACATCCTTGGAAAGCCCTTTGGTCTTGCCCATGCTGTAGAGGTTAGAGTCTGACCGATTAATTGAGTCTGCGGACAGGAGTCTTTTATAAAAGGGACTAAGACAGCTGTCTTTATTGCAAGTAACAAGTTGATTAGTGAAGTAGAATTTAATGATAACTTTTATATGAATTGATAATCAAGGCATCCATTTTAATTTACTGTCAGCCATTTTGTGAATCTGTTAGAATCTAACTGTTTCTGACAATTTGTAAATGAATGCTTTTGCATTTTGCCAGTCATTCAGGTGGGCAGGCATATGAACTGATCTTTGATAAAGTACACATAGCAAGTTTGTTCTAACTGCACTAGATAAACGGGTCATCGTGATTTATACACACAGAAATAAGTTAGGCAACTTTTAATGAATCATAAAGTGAATCATATGCCTTTTTATTCTGACTAGATGTAATTTTTTGATCAGAGTATGCACAACATGTTGACTTTTAAATCATATGATGTACATAACCTCGAGATAATGGAAGATACTGGGTCAAAGTGGTCCAGTATCCTCAGTTTGTATAAACATCTGATCTGTGTCTAATGCCAGTAGAGATTAATAATTGAAATTACCGTATATACTCGAGTATAAGCCGAGTTTTTCAGCACAAAAAATGTGCTGAAAAATGCGACCTCGGCTTATACTCGAGTTACTGTCGGCACTCGGGCGCTGCGATGACCCGAGTGCCGACAGGGAAGCTTCAGCTATAAGCGACTCCTCAGGGAGCGCATATAAAAGAATACTGAGTACCTGACAGCGTCCGGGCGCTGCGATGGCGCATGCAGGAGAAGAGATACCACTCCGGGCGGCCGCACACTCGCGGCCGTCCGGAGTTTCAGGCACAGACAGCGTTTGTCATCACGCTGCATGCGCGGCCTGCTGACATCACCCGCCTGTGCCGAGAAGACAGAGGAGAGTGCGCGGGAGGCCGAACAGCGAGGAGGCGGAGCGGCGAGGGAGATGGAGAAGCGGGGAGCCAGATAAGTGTTTTTTTTGTTTAAAAACCATACCTATACCTGCCTATAGCTTTCCTATACCTGCTAGGGGATCTATAGCCAGCCTATACCTGCCCATTACTGCCTATAGCCTGCCCATACCTGCTAGGGGGACCTATAGCTTGCCTATAACCTGCTATAGCCCTGCCTATAAACCTTGCTAGGGGGGGGACCTAATAAGCCTGCCGTATACCTGCCTATAGCCTGCCTTACCTGCTAGGGGGAACCTATAGCCGGGCCTATTACCTGCCCTTACCTGCTATAGCCTGCAATACCTGCCTATAGCACTTCCTATATCTTGCTAGGGGGACCTATAGCCTGCATAAACCTGCCCATACCTGCCTATAGCCTGCCCATACCTTGCTAGGGGGACTATAGCCTACCTAAACCATGCCATACTGCCTTATAGCGCTGACCCATAGGGCTAGGGGATCTATAGCCTGCCTATACATGCCCTACCTGCCTTTTAGCCTGCACCATACCTGCCTATAGCCTTCATATAACTGCTAGGGGGACCGATACACCTGCTTACCTGCCATACCTGATAGGGGGACCTATCAGGCCATGCTTAACTTTTTTTTTTGGGGCCTTTTTTTTTATAGCTGCCCCATTACTGCTAGGAGACTATAGCACTGCCTTATACTGCCCTACCTGCATATGCCCTGCCCATACCTGCCTATAGCCTTTCCTATTCATCGCTAGGGGGACATATAGCTGCCTAAAACTGCCCATTACCTGCACTATAGCCTGCCCATGCCTGCTAGGGGGACCTATAGGCTTGCCTATACCTGCCCATACCTGCTCTATAGGCCTGCCCCATTACCTGCATATCAGCCTTCCTATAACTGCTCGGGGGGACCAATAACCTGCCTATACTAGCCCATACTGCTATAGCCTGCCCATACCTGCTGGGGGACCTATAAGCCTGGCCTATACCTGCCCATACCTTCTATAGCCTGCCCATACTGCCTATAGCCTTCCGTATACCTGCTGGGACGATAGCCTGCCTTATTACAGCCATACCTGCCTATTGCCTTCACTATACCTGCTAGGGGGACCGATAGCCTGCCTATCGGCCCATACCTGCCTATAGCCTGCCCATACCTGCCCTTGCCTTCCTATACCTGCTAGGGGGACTATTAGCCGTCTATACCTGCCAAATCTGCATATTAGCCTGCCCATACCTGCCTATAGCCTGCCTATACCTGCTAGGGGACCTATACTGCCTAAACCTGCCTAGGAGGAACCTATACCTGCTTATTACCCCTGCCTATACCTGCTAGGGGGGCCTATACCCTACCTATACCTACTAGGAGGACCTAAACCTGCCTATAGCCTGCCTAGGGGGCCTATTCCTGCTTATACCAGCCTATAACGACCTAAACCTGCCTTCCCCTGCCTATGAGGACCTGATACCTGCTATAACCTGCTATGGGGGCATTACCTGCCTATAGACTGCCTGGGAAACATATTGCTGCTATACCAGTCTATGGGGGACATCTAAAACTGCATATAACCTGCCTTTGGGGGACATTAAAACTGCCTATACTGCCTATGGGGGACATTAAACGGCTCTATACCTGCCTTGGGGGACATTTATTGCCTATATCTGCCTATGAGGTCATTAAACTGCACTATGTAATTTTATTGGTATCACTTTTATTTTTAAATTCACCAGTAGCCGCTGCGGTTTTCCCCACCATCAGGCTTATACTCGAGTCAATAAGCTGTCCCGGTTTTTGTGGCAAAAGGAGGTGCCTCGGCTTATACTCAGGTCGGCTTATACTTGAGTATATACGGTATTTATTATTGCCAATTCTTGATGAGCTGGTCAGCAGATTCTAATGAGTAATGACGTTAATTGTTCTGATTGGTCTAAAATTGTACTTCCAGTATGACTTATAAGTTTCATAGTTTCATAGTTCATAGTTTGTTAAGGCTAAAAAAAGACAAGTCGTCCATCTAGTTCAGCCTGTTGTGATACGGTGTTGATCCGAGGAAGGCAAAAACCCCCATGAGGTAGAAGCCAATTGTCCTTCATTTTTAGGAAAAATTTCCTCCTGACTCCAATCTGGCAATCTGAAATATCCCTGGTTCAATGACCCCTCTCCTGAATTCCTAGTCACTAGAACTTGTTATATTTATTATGCTCAGAAATGCATCCAAACCATTTTGAACTCGGTTATTGAATTCACCATGACCAGTCCCTCTGGCAGAGAATTCCATAGTCTCACTGCTCTTACAGTAAAGAATCCCTGTCATAGATTAGGGAAAAACTTTCGTTCCTCAAGACATAAAGGATGCCCCCTTGTTCTAGATACAGCCCTGTGTATAAATAAATCTTGTGAGAGATCTCTATATTGACCTTTGATGTATTTAAACATTTTTATTATGTCCCCCCGAAGTTGATTTGCAATTTGCATATAGACAATCTTGAAGTTGTTGTGTTTGAACTATTAAGGTAAACTTGCCTCTCCATAACTCCCTGAAGGTTATATAGTGTATAGAGAGTAAATAAGTGTTCCACTGACCACGGGGTGGTCAGTGAAGAGTATATAGATGGTCCGTGGCTGGTTTGATGAAACCCATACTTTTAGCTAGTAAAAAAGGACTTCAAGCGAATAATGGGGGATGTGGTATCTTTAAGAGAAGATGGAAAACCCAGAGAACCCCAGACAACAGGGAATAAGTATGTTCTATAGACTGATGAAAGTGATAGAAGTCCTGTGAAAAATAGGCTAGGAGCATATGGTATAGATACAAACACTATATGGGAGGCATGGAGAGATGGTCTAGAATGGGAAATACTGTATCAAAAAAGTTTTATGCTGTGAAAATGCTGACAATAGGGAAATGTTGTTAAGATGGTTAAATTGGGGTCAGATCTCAACTACAGGCTAATCAAACCCCTACACCATGTGAGGCTGATGTTGCATGCATTCAAAGAATACTTCCTCAGTTATATAGAAACCTTTCCCTTCTTAAACAAGCTAACACTGACACTCAAAGTCTTATAAATGATGAGAAAGGCCCACACTCTTCTCAATTACCACATACACTCACAACAGTAGCAAGTAGTTCCACAGTACTAGTGGATCTATCATTGCCGGTATCATCCTCACCTTTAACACATATTGTCCCAGTCAAGTCCCATGAGAAGTCTCAGTTTCATCCACAAAGGAGGAATGCACTTCATTAAGTGACACATGTTTTCCTCTCGCTCAAACACACTCGCATCATAATCTACTCTATCCACCTGCATATAATACACATGTACCTAGTCCACTAATGGGACCAGGATACACGCAGATTGACATTTCGAACATCATTAGGGAGGGAAGAGACGACGTAGAGGAAAAGGAAGGGAAGCTGAACCCACCACATGACCCCCCCTAATGGGGATGAAGAGAGAAAATCATATTCAGCTAGTGAGCTGTTTGCTTTGCTAGGCTAGTAGGAGATTAAAAAGACGCCACAAGTAGTCATGGGAAAAGGTTAGAAAAGATATGTGTTACTAGTAACATGTCAGATCAGGATATTGTAAAATTATTACACTTTGTTTTCACATCAAAAGAGGACAATCGGGATGAAATGGGTCCAGAGAAGAACTCTGACTAGACCTAATCCTATTTCACTGATTTGTTTTTATTTTCTTTCACACTGAATATTACCTGGATTCTTCTTTCTCTCCAGGAACTAGAGGCAATCAAAGCGTCTTTCCTTGGTAGATACAGAAGATGTAAAATTTAATTGTCTCTCATTTAACAATGATTTTATTCCAGCTACACAAAGGACCATATCGAGCCATAGATGTAATTGGTAAAAGGCAAACCCTATCTTAAATGACACTCTGTCACATAAGCCGCAATCACAACTGTACTATTATTCAGTCATTCATATCAATCATTTCAGCAGATGCCCACTGGCTTATTGGAAATGATTTTTTTAGCAATTCTCAGCTGGGTGCACATCTTTTGCACCTTAGATGACATTTTACTTATAGGCTACTGTCAGGGGACTGTCAGGGACACACACAATGGACACAGACAAGTGAGGCCATGCACTGATCCCAGCCTCTGTCCCTGCCTTTTGGAGAACCGAATCCTTAATAGCTGGCCCCAACCGGAAGACTGATGGCTGCACTGATATAGGTGCGATTACAGACAGGTCAAACAGTACACAGAACAATAAACGTAGTCGGGCGGTCAAAGACGGCAACAGTACGGGCAGCGAGGTACAGAGGGGACGTGAGGACACAGAGGATATCCCGGGGTCCAACAGCGAAAGGTTCTGGAGTAGCACAGAAACAACAGAAGAGAGCAGGCGAACTATAGGGCAATGAGCCAAAGAGCAGGCAAGGAGGAAGGAAGCAGAGCCAATATATAGGAACAGATGAAAGGTAGAAGTGAGGCAATAGGCAGAAGGAACAAAAGACCAGATAGGTTAAGAAGGCTGTCTCTCAAGAAGGAAAATAATTAAACAAGGAGTGTTCTGGAAAGTTTCCTGGCCACAGGCGTTGGCAGAATCAATTAGCCAACCAGCACAGAATAAACCAGTTCCACACTAGTGATAAGAACGTAGTCTTAAGTCAAAAACATGGTTACGTCGTACTGGCCATGGCGGCGACCAGACGCCAAAACAGGGGGTGTTTCAGGCACGAATCAGACAGGCTACACTGAGAATTACAGAGGACGCTGTGTACCTGCTGTATGATGGATTGGTTATATGATCAGGCCAGCAAAGGAAGAAGCCATAACAGATCCTGAAGTATTGTTCATACTGCAAATCATCCATGAAACACCTGTGGATATGAATTTCTACAGAGGTGGGGCAGATAGCAAACAACCTACACTGAACACATGCTTTATAAATCCATTTGCACACATACACAAAAACTGAGTACCAAAGGAAAGAGGAAATTGAATAGCCTTACGGACACAAGCTCAGCTTGAATTTCTTGCAGACAACGGACATAAAAGTTTGCTGAGACAAATTTTACAAGAGATGTAAAAGGACAGGGTGACTTACATTGGACACTGCCTCACACCAGGCCACAGATACCACTACCCAGACATAGTAGCGGCTATATGACATTGCCGTTCCCATGAATGGAAAACAGCGACTGAGATAGCTTTGGGAAGGCCAGGTTTCTGAATGTTCATCCTTTATGCCGCACAATTTTATGACTTAACCAAAGATTCTGTGGCTGAACCATTCACATACATTGACGAGACCAGGAAGGCTGGTGAGGAGTTCAAGAAAACTCTCCTCTCAGCCCCTGCTCTAGGCCTACTAGATTACATAAATCCCTTCCACTTGTTTTGCTTTAAAGTCCAAAGGGACTGCACAAGCATGTGCTCAATCAAATCCCAATAGGATAGCTGCTGCTGTAGTCGTTAGACCCAGTTATGAAGCAGTTGTAGAGAGAGAATGCATGCATCGCCTTAGTGCCCATGAGCGGCTGATGCATTTTCTGTAGAGAAAACCTGCCGAGTTGTTTTGAGGCACATTTTGAATGTCTGGATTCCTCATTCTGTGTATGTACTCCTGAATTGTCAAATGTACTCACAGGCCCAACTCGCTAGGTCTCCTTCAGCCTAGTCACATCCACCACCTGCACAGGTGCTTTAAATTGAACCTTGTTATTTTGTTGCCACATGAGGTTCAGAGAGAGGAGGTAGTGAGTCAGAGAGAGGCCTTTTGGCAGACTTGAGGGGGCGGAGACCATAACACTGCCGCGCCCAGATTAGAGGGAACAATTTGAAAATTTGAGAACCCAGACTTAGTAGATGGAAGTTGTTCAGGTGTTACTGTTACAGTCAAATGATGCAGGTATGCTCTCATTTTGCCCAGTGAGTGAGTTAATTTGACGCATGTGAGTTGTCTGATGGAAAGGGACAGTCACATTTGCCCCGATTAAATTTTTGTGTAGAAAATTTTTGTGTTAAGAAACTTTTGAGCTGTGAGCATCATAAGAGATTACTGTGTTATTGGAGGAATCCTATTCTGAAAGTAACAGTGTTGTTAAATGTTAAAGAACATATTCAAAAAATAGCAAGCAAAATTGCTTGTATTACTTATGTCTGTAAAAAAATAACTGTGTCTTTACTTGAAACTTTGTAAACTTTGTTGTCCAAATTTGCTCTCCTTAGGAAAAGGCCCGATGGAAGGTTATGGGGTGTGCCCAGATTTCAGATGGTCTATGGAATGACAGTGAAGGAAAGCCAGGGACCCCTAAATTTCCTGCCAGCGCTAGCTGAAGCTACCCATTGTGGGAAGACAGCGATGCGAAATTTGGTCTGCACACACTGGTGGGCACAAGATTTCACTGCAGAAGCGGAAGTGTCTGCCCTGGCCAGAGTGCTCCAGCAGAGTGCTGGTGGGCAGTGAGTGGCTTTCTACATTCACACCTCCCATCAACCAAGGGCCCTTTCCAAGATCCTAAAGGTAGACTTCATATAGCTACCAAAGGTAGGAAGATTATTGTATGTCTTGGTGTGTGTTAAAATTTTAGTCTGTACCCCAGGTTGCTTCCAGTAATCAGGGACTTACTTGCACTTACTGGTAATGTATTACACACCATTTATGCTAAGATTAATGGAACAGTAGTTATATTTGTCATACACTCAAAAGATATTTAGCCAAATGTTGCAAAGAGACTGATATGAGGTGGCCAGATGTATTACCTCTTGTTTTATGGAACTAAAATACCACCACAAGAGGGGTACTTCAAACTTTCACTATATGAAATCTTGTTTGGGTAAATTGACTAATCACTCTACTCTCACTCCAGAGACGCAACACTCGGTGATAGCAACTCCAACTGTGGATTATGTGCAGCAACTCTAAGGACAATGGAGAGACTTACATCGCCAAGTGGGGGACATGCAATCTGCTCCTACTGTCGCTTGTCACAACGCAGAGAGACTGGTTTTGACGTAAGTTCTTAAGCGTTTGGTTTTCTTACAGAAAGGTGGGGAAAGGTCCCATGCCTGCGTCCACACAGTTAACAAGTCCTGATGACAACCCGTTCAAGTGTGAAAAACGAAGGAAGAGGGACTTGAATCCATGCATCGCAACTGCCAAGTGTAACTCCCATCAAGAAAGACAAGGAAGCAGACGTTCCCGGTTGCCAAGGAGAAGTGAACCAGAACGATATACTGGTTCTACTTGCTCCTAAGTGGCTCTGCCATACGCCACCACCTAAATCGCAGCTGGGTCATACGATACCCTTCCATTGCGTGAAGAAAAGAAGACAAGATGCCCCTCCTGTTTAATAAATTACTTGGTCCCAGGCCCAGCAAGAAACTTTGGGCTACCATTGTGGGAGGGTGGTTGGTTGTTGCTGCTCTTATTGCTACCTTTTCACAGGAATGTATTGGCTCTGCATGAGCTGAAGATTATAACAAGGATGCCTACAGGTGTGAGAGAGGGATGCAATGACTACTCAAAGATCTGGAGGAGTACAGCTGTTATTACATTTTAGATTATTGCAAATATAATGGGTACAAGTATAAGATGCATAATATGATGTTATGAAACATAGAGTCTACACATAAGCTACATAAACACTTTTTAGAGGAATAGGACAATAGTTTGTTAACTGAAACACCAGTATAGCGAAATGCATAGTCTCCAAGACTACTGGATATGCACATTCACCTGTATACTCACTATTATGACTTTCAGGGCTACACAATTCCTGAATTCTTTACGTTCCCATTAAAGATTTAGTTTTTGTTTTTTTTTTTTTTTATTTTTATTTGTTTTTTTTTTTGTTTTTTTTTTATTTTTTTTTTTTTTTTTTTTTTTTTTTTTGTTTTTTTTTTTTTTTTTTTTTTTTTTTTTTTTTTTTCTCTTTTTTTTTTTTTTTTTTTATTTTTTTTTTTTTTTTTTTTTTTTTTGGTTTGTTGGTTTTTTTTTTTTTTTTGGGGTTGTTGGTATTTTTTTTTTTGTTTTTTTTGTTTTTTTTTTTTTTTTTTTTTTTTTTTTTTTTGTTTTTATTTTTTGTTTTTTTTTTTTTTTTTTTTTTTTTTTTTTTTTTTTTTTTTTAATGACAAACCCCAAGTTCTCATCCATATGTGGTACAGATTCAACATCTCTCAGATGCAATAGAGCACACACTACAAATACAGATTTAGGATACCTTTCCATAGATTTGGACACACATTAACAAAACCTCAAACATTAGTAGGCCTAGTACCATGAGTTGTAGGAATTCAGTAAAAGAACTTTTCTTCTTACATATTCTTACCCTAGACTATAAACTTTTTATTTATACAATGCATTCACTAATTTAGGAGGTGACCATACTATTTTTTCAGGACAACAATTGTTTTTCCTTAGGCACATAAGGTTTTCTGACAAAGACATGCAATAATAAAATGAGGACGGTATCCCACAAACATTTGATCAAGTTTATCCAGTAATCATGCATACATATCATTATGATACATAAGCACACAACACTTGAATAGTTAGGATCATTTTTTGTGACTGACACTGGATGCTGATGAGATTTATTTGATGCATTAAGATTAAAGGTTGCTGCAGTTATAGAATAGACTTTTACATGTTGTAAAGTTGAGCATAACGTAGGCCCAGCAGGTAAAGGGTTCTCCTGCTAAACAGCTAATTGATTCACAGTGGCATCAGAGGATGGGTGGATTAGCCCCTATCTTTCACTCAACTATTTTTTTGTACTTATTATGCTGGAGCACACTTGTTCATATGTGTATATTGAAAAAGGAGAGTTGCCTAGAGTTGCTCCGATGTCACCTCAAACCGGTGTAATGGCTCGCATACCTGTTCCATTTCTTTTAATGTAGAAACTCACATCTCTCGCTCACGCGCTGCAGATGCGCACTCTCACTTGACGGACAACCCTTTTTGAATGAAACGCTCAGAGGGGTTACTACATATTGAACTTAAAATGATTATGTAATTTATCAAGAGAGAGGAAATGAGGAGTAGCATTTAATGATAACTGTTATATGAATTGACATCAAGTGATCCATTTGTAATTCCTTCCTGTCAGCCATTTTGTGAATTTGTTTAGAATCTATTAGCTGTTTCTTGTCAATTTGTAAATGAATGCTTTTGCATTTTGCAGGTCATCAAGGTGGCAGGCATAGTGAACTGTTTCTTGGATTAAGTACACTGTGTAGTCTCAAGTTTGTTTTCTAACTGCACTAGATGTAATAACGGGGTCATCGTGATTTATACATACGAAATAAGTTAGTGCTACCTTTTTTTGAATCATAAGGTTTATTAACGTGTATTTTGATCGAGTGAAGAGTCTGTGATGTGTGTTGTCCTCAATAGTGTGTTTCTTTTAAGTGAGGTGGTCTTAAGATTGAGTGGGAGGAA
This sequence comes from Phyllomedusa bahiana, assembly GCA_025379985.1. Lineage (NCBI taxonomy): Eukaryota > Metazoa > Chordata > Amphibia > Anura > Hylidae > Phyllomedusa > Phyllomedusa bahiana. The sequence continues at coordinate 74,272 of JAODAL010018129.1, forward strand.
GTTTGGTTAATTCACTCCAGGCAAATACTTGTGTTTATTTATACCTGGTGTTTATTTATTATTGCAGTACATTAAAATCTATTGCAGACATATAGTTTATATCTTTTTGCTACACTGATTTTGGGTATAGATTGCATCTTATAGCTATTAATGAGTATGTAAATAGTATTCTATAGTCAAATTACACAAACATAACAGTTGATGAGGGCTTGGCTGAAGTGTCAGGTGAATGGTCAGGAAACTAGTCAGGGGGTGTGGTTATCCTAATCAGTCAGACTCTCCTTTCAATTGCAGCGGTGTGGGGCCTGGTGAGGCCTTGTGCTCATGAAAGTGTGTTTGCAGCAAAGGCAATCAGCTGTAGGGGGAAAGGTTTACAAAACGGAGTATTTTGAGCGAGTGAACGAGTCTGCGAGTGTGTTTTCCGTATCTGTGTGTTTCTTTTAAGTGGTGGAGACTAAGATTGAGAGGGGAGAAGTCCTTGTTAATCCTCCTGCAAAAAAATACTTGTGTTTATTTATACCTGGGTTGTTTATTATTGCAGTACATTTAAAATCTATAGCAGGACATATAGTTTATACTTGTGTCACTTTTTTTGTGTAAGATTACTTTTATAGTTTTAAAAGGTAGTGTTGACCGTTACGTTGGACCGACTCGGGCGATATCGATAGTCGGCCCCCATCGATAATTTTTTCGATAGTCATAGTCATCATCTCTGATGACCATTAAAGTCTATGGGGAGCAACAACACCTTCTTCTTACACCCAAACGGGTGGAGAAGCGGGAAATTTAAACAGCAAAAGTCAATGGATACCTTGCTACATCTTAGGCCAAAAACTTAGGCTATAAAAGCCCAAAAAAAAAAATCACACACCATTAAATATCCCCGTCTTGTCCACAGCATGACCCAAAACCTGCATCACCCCCAAATTAAAAAGTGCCAGAAGGCAGTATTATTTAACCTCATTTTACTTGAAATGGGCATTGAATATCCCTGTCTGGAACGCAGCTGGGCCCTAAAAACCTGCATGACCCAAGATTAAAAAGTGCCGGAAGAAAGTAGTTTTAACACCATTTTAGTTGAATGGAATTACAAAACCTGTCCTGGACCGGGGGAAAACAGCCCCTTAAACCTGTCTGACCCACAGATTAAAAAAATGCCGGAAAAAAAGGATCTTTCAACCCCATTTTGTTGAATGGACATTGCTAAACTGTCCCGGGCCCCAAATATGCCATTAAAATGTTGACCCCCCGATTAAAAAAAATGCCAGAAAAAGGGTCTTTCAACCACCATTTTTGTTGAACTGGCTTTACATACCCCGTCCTGTGCCACAGCATACCCAGGGGCCCGGGGTTACAGTGGGTGTGGTGA